>VXBW01008313.1:229632-407279 GCA_013400375.1 Thinocorus orbignyianus | reverse complement strand
CCCACAGCGGGGCCCCCCGTCCGCCCCAGCGCCGGCCTGGGGGAGGGAACCCCCGTCTGGGGTCGACGCCACATCAGCCTCGCGGCGCCGGCCGAGCTCCAAACCGGAGGGCACGCACCTTTTCCCGGTGGTGTCTTCCCCCACTCTCGGCGGGGCGGGCTGCCGGGGCCGTCCGGACACCGACCGACCGACCGTCCGTCCGTCCGTCCCCACGCCAGCAGCGCCCGCACCGGGCGGCGCCCGCCCGCGCCTCGGCGGGGGCAGTGTCCGGCAGGGGGCGCTCTGGCTCCGGGAACGCACCGCCGCTCCGCCGGCGTCGCCGCCCCACGGGGACGGGGACGGGGAGGGGGACGGGAGGCTGCCCCGGGCAGGTACCGCGGGGAGCCGAGAGGCTACGACCCGCGGGGTAGAACCGGGACTGAGGGATGCCCCGCCGCAGGCGCTGGCCGGCCTGGCCGGGGCACCCCGGTGGCAGCCGCCACAAGTGTCCCCGGGGGCGGCGGGGAAGCGCAGCCACCCCGCGGGGAGGAGGGTTCGCCGGCCCCGACCCCGGTCCCGGTGCGTGGGGGCGGTCCCGGTCCAGGCGGTCCCCGGCAGAAGTTGGTGACAAACGTGCTGTCCCCGTCCTCGCGGCTGCGGCCGGCGGGTTCCTTTGTGCGGCTGCCAGCACCGGGGTGACACCCCCGCCGCCCAGCTCTTGGCCGGCGGCTGCTCCTTTTATTTTATTTTTTTATTTTTTTATTTTTTATTGCTGGGAGAGATTGTTCTAAACAAGGGGGGGAAAATAAGAAAAGCCTTTGTAATTTTTACAAAGGTTTTTTAGAACATAGCGTTTAAATGACAGTCAAAAACCGCTGGGTTTTGGTGGGGGCTTTTTTGGGTAGGTTGGTTTTTTTTTTTTGTTTGGTTTTGTTTTGTTGTTTTTTTTTTTGTTTTTTTTGTTTTTTTTTTTTTAGTGGATGAGTTTCTCAGCATTCGGGTCGATGCTCTTTCTTCAGTACAGATATGTATTCCAAAGAGATACTTGGTTTATTTGACTATATCTTTGATCATAGTTTATAATTGCCACCTATATACACTTGTGTTTGTAGCTATCTTTTTAGAGTCAGTAGCAAAAAATTGTTTTCATTAAAAGCCTTACAAAATTAAGATTAAAAAGACAGAGGAAAATACGATAACCTAGCAGTTGAAGCACCCTTTCCTTTTATGTACAATCCGAATGCTGTGGACCAAATCCTTGGCAATATAAATTGACAGCGTGAACCTCACTGACTTACCTCAGCTGAAGACCTAATTCCAGTGCACAACATACTCAGAATATGTAAAAGATATTCCAGAGATACACACACACACACAAAGAAAAAAAAAAAAAAAGAAGAAGAAAAAAAGAGAACGGTTTCACATTTCAAGAAAAACCAAACTAAGCTAGACTAAAGCAAAATAAATTCTTATTCTGTGCTACAGTAATTATCTGTAGTGACTGCAAATTCTTTGTTTCCTGTGCACACAGGCATGTTTTTAACCAGAAGCTGTGTGTGATGCTTTGAAAGGAAAATAAGTAATTTCTTGTTTGATTTTTTCTTTCTTTCTTCTTTTTTTTTTTTTTTTGGTGATAGCTGTGCAGTTATTTCACTGTAACGTATGTGAACAAATCTTTAAGGAGCAAAATGCATTCTGCTGTTATTGCCTATCCTGAAAAGGCTGTTAATGTCGTTACCATTTCAAGTGGCTTTAAAATGAGAAGTTTAATAGTCACGTTTTTGAAGTTTTATTTCTACTTGCCTTGTCAAATTTATCCAGTGCAGCATGATGATCAGGCAGCACTTCAGGTAGTGGCTTCTCAGTTATTTTAATAAGAGGTCTCCTAAATGCCCCCTAGAATGAGATACTCTTTAGGAGAAGGGGCAGGTTCGCTACACTCAAAACTGATCGCCCCGCTGACTTCCTTCCCTGCCTTTCTTCAGTAATTTCTCTAATGTGCCAAGCCACTTTGCTACAAAATAAATATTCAGAGATGGGGAAGGAGGAGGGGGGAGAAGGGAGGAAAAAAAAATAGGCTTCCCAGTGAGCTATTGATTTGAAATATGAAACATTTTATTGATACAAGAAAAACCCAGACATAAGGAAGCGGTTTGATATTGCACAATATTTGAAAAAAGTCATGTGCATCTGTTTAGCACAATGTACTGCATAATGACAGCAATCTTGCCTGTTTGTATCTATTCATCTGATTATATGGCGTAACAATTCTTTTTGCTACATATTTATTTACTAAAGGATTTTTTTTAATGGATAATAAATTAGTAAATCAGATATCATGTTCTTGGGAAAATATGTTAGTTGACTCCCTACACACAAGATAGTTGCAATTCATATTTTATGTGGTATTCAGTGATACTTGCATATACAGATGAAGTTACGTACTTCCCTTGTGGCTGAGACAAAGGAAGTTTTAAATCACTATTTAGTACTCTTTCATCTAGGCACATGTTATTTTGAAAAGCTTCAGTTTTTAGGACTGCAATGCAGCACTGATGTAATGAAGAGCTTTGACTTACTTGAAGTATAACCCAGTGGCCTTCTTTTGATGCTTTTTCCATAGCTATTTCTGCTACAGCTTCCTGTCCTTGACCCAACGATACATTATGAAGTTCTCCTGAGTCAATGGCAGATTCAAACTTGTTCCCTAAACAGAACAATATACTGTACTACTTCGAGCCAAATAATGGAGTGTTCAAACAAGCATGTGTTCTACACACAGTGTTTAAATGGCACCACATCCCATGAGTAGCTACAGTAAAAAAAACGGCCCCCCAAACCACAGTTTCAATAAATCAGCTGAACTAGGATATTGTATTGCTTTCTGGCTAGATATTCTACATCAGCAAAATATTGCCGTGTCTCAAAAGCAACTCAGAAGTAGAACAATTGATTCTTGCTAATGGAATCCCTACCTATTGCTTATATAAATATTTAAATGCACATAGAAGTGTATATGTTAGAAATGTATGGCTGATTCATTTAAAGAAAAAATAAGAAATGGAATTAATGTCTGGCTAAAGGTAAGGTTACACACAGGCAGTATGAGGGGCTGAGCAGAAGTCCTTGCACTGGCGCCAGTGGGCAGTTTGGTCAGAGGAGGGTTAGCGAGTTGTCAGCATGTCTAGGCAGGGGAGGTCAAATCTGTTGCCGAAGTTCACTCATGCAGGGCTGGTGACCTGCGCTAGTAAAACGCAGAAGAGCAGGCAGCTCCCTCATTGCAGAGAGCAGCCAGCGTTTGCCCGGGCAGCTGTCTGAGTCAAGCACTGTAACGCTCATCAGACAGTGTGTGTTCCAGATGTAACACCGTCTGTGCCTTAACGTGTGACACCACTCCGCACTAATGGAAAGGCCTCATTTGTTTCTCCGGTTGTAGCAGCGAGAACATCTAAGACCAGTGGTATTGCTAACTCATTTGGGAGAAATTACTTTTATTTCATGGTAGATGCTGTGTTTTCTGATTGTTAGAATAATTATAATATTCTTTCTATTATTGTTAATAATAGCGTCCAGTCCAGATTAATCTCATGATTCAGAACCAGTAAGGGGACCAGTCCAGGAGATACACACTACTGGGGAACAGCCCTACCTTCTTTGAAAGTTTTTGTGAACACTGGACACATTTTGTTCTAAGTAAGTCACATTTGGCCAAAGTTCCCATAAATTAAGAACTACAGTTAATAGAGCCTTGGGGAAAACAACAGCTAAGGTGTGAGACCCATCTATGGGGCATAATATTTTATTGTGGCTTCTGTTTGGTAGAGTTCCAAGTACAACACACGTTAGGGTCACTCACAGTGCAAAAATCTGTCCTTCAAAGGGCTGAGGCTGGTAATGCAAACTGACAGCACAAGCCATCCGGGTCAGTCTGCTGTCTCACATCGTTGTCGGCTTCAGGAGAGAACTTTTTGCTTTGCATTCTTTTAGAAATTTTTCTTTTCTAAATGTTCCAGCTCCATTGCTTCTGCTTGTCCTTTCCAGGAGCCTTCAGTATCTCTGTTCAGGTAACAAAACTTATTCATCGTTGTCCACACTTGAACAAATACTATGTAGAGCCAGTATATTTGAGCACATGGATTTTGAAAGTCAATGTAATGAAAGTTTTTGATTTTTAAAAAAACAGCGCATATGATCATTATTACAGATGTTTCTCTCCATGCAGAGTTAGAGACGAAATCAGGTAAGTGTTGAAACAGTGGTTGATGTAAATTCAGAGCGTTTGCAAAACATCAATTTATTTTTTGTAACGAAAAGCTTTAGGGCAGAGCAGCAGTGAAATTAATAGGATAGATTTGTAATACTTACCAAGGTTTATTTTTGCAAAAGCTTTGGATTTTATTTGTGGATGAATTCCCCATTTAAAACATTTTTAAAGCTTTTAAAACCATGCAATACTGCCTCTGGGTATCATAAGCTAAATTCATACACATATAGAAACATTCCTTGTAGTACATGAATCCTTACATAGACAATGATAATGAAGTGTGTCAGCTTGCAAGACCAGCTAAACCTCCACCAAAATATGGAAAAAATTCTAAATTTAAGGCTTCTCTGAAATGTCTGCCTTCATGAATTAAATGTAGACTTTTGTGTGTAAGCCTTTTAGTATGTTAAGAAGACTAGAAACAGCAAATTGTTCTGAGAAAGTGTGTTAATACAGTATTTATTCCAAGGTCAGTTGTACTCTGATTTCTGTAGAAGAACAGTTTCTATTAAGGAATAGCCAGATCAAAGATGCATGGTGAAATGCTTAAAATTTTAAAAGTCTGTAAGAGCCAGATCTAAATTTTTCCCTGTTCTAAGAACAGGAAGGGAGCTCCACACCATTATTTATCGAGTCATACAGGGATGTGCTGTGTTCTGTTACTTGGTATTTAATCCAGAAGTGCATTCAGCTGTGTATTAGTAGCAAGCACTGAGTTATAAGCCATTGGAGCAGCAAAAGACAGGACAGAAATAAACTGTTGGCTGCATTTGCCCCTTTGAAAAAGAACAGGAATTTTGAGAGGGGAGGGAAGGAGTTTCCTTGTCCCCAGTGGAGTTTATTATTCTCTGCAAACAGGTAAACCAACCCTGGCTCATGAAGATACTTTAGAAGAGGAAATGTTTTGCCTTTGAAATGTACCAGATTACATGTCATTTCAAATAGTGTTCGTGGCGAAGATACCCCTGGGACCACCTTACAAGAGCTTTATTTCTTGCCTGCAAATTAGTCAGTGCAAAACACTTCTCCTCTCATCTCTGCCTTCAGCTCTTAATACCACACATGCCATTTGTAAAATAGGGGATAAGAATGAAAAGACCCTGAATACAAAAGTACAATTATAAAAAATAAAACAAATGGCTGTAAAGGCAAGAACAAGGTGGGTTTCAGCCGACAAGGAAAAGAATGAAATTTTGGTGCATTTTTTCAGGCATTTCAATAAATCCTCTTTTTTTCCATTTCAGCGGGAGCTCATTGGAACAGCTATGTTTTCTAAGTGGCAGACAGACAATAGCATCTAAATTATTTTTTAAGAAAGCACTCGTAGCACTAAGCACCCACTACTACTAAATCCGTCTTAGAGGAGAAGGGTGGAGGAAGAAGAAAGGTCAACAAATGTATCAAGTTCTTTGTGTAATGCCTCACTGACATTTTCCAGCTCACTCAGCTGGCTTTTATTTTTTTATTATTTTCTTTTTTTTTTTTTCAGAATCCTGATAAAATGCAGTAAAGGATTTAAGGTTATCATCTGTCTCTCTCTAACTTCTGACATCTCTTTATAACAAAAAAGAGTCACAGCCAACTGTAACAGGAGGGCAACACAATGAATCCTGGTAAGGCAGGGAAGGGGGGAGGTTCAACTTTGCTGCCCCTTTGCCCCTATTTCTTCCTGACAGAACAGAAGTGCCATCTGTTCCTCGCCGTAACATGCATGCGTTTGATTTCCATTCAGTAATAACTAACACAGGAAAAAGATTATCAAGCGATCTAAAGCGCTATCAGCATTAGCAAGTCTTCCCCGTCCAGTGTTTTGTTTGGACCTCCGAAGATCTGCGGATGAAACGGATATGGGCAAGTGCCTTAATTGCCCAGAATTATTCTGTTTTCTGGTAGAGGACCATATGGTGAAGGTGTGAAACATGACCAGACTGAGGATATTTAGGTGCTTGAGTCAGAAACAGATCTAGGAAAGTCAAATGAGAGGATGGATGTTTAGATTTTCTGACCCGAATTCAGTACACTAATCTCTATTACTTGGTACTGTATTACATCATTGTAATAATGAAAAATCAAGACCTAGTGTGATGTGTGAGGCTGAACCGAACACTCAATATTAAAGTAGGAACCTGTTTCAGGAGAAGCTGTAGAAATGTTTTTTAGGCTTCACAGTGAAATCTGTGGCATTCACAAGTAAAAAGCCCAACAACGCCAAAACCACCAAACACCTTTGAGTCCAGCAAACGTGGTTTTAGATCCAAAAACCTAATGAGAACATCTTTTCTTTATAACTCTCTGTGGGTGCTGAAGACTGTTGATGCCTTGTTTTTTTCCCAGTTGTGCCCAATGTTCTATTTTTGAAAGGAACAGGGCGCAGAAGCAGATGTCAGCCAAGGAAAGGTGCCTACAATGTGCTCAGTGCAAAGCACGGTGGTGATTAAACAACAGGTGCAGTGGAGTTTCTCTGTCCCAGCCTTTCAGGCATTGCACTGCTCTCTCCTCTTGCTCTCTATACCTGATTATTTTAGCAGTCTCATTTCTTTGTCTTCTCATCTTTCCCTTTTTTGCTGCTGCTGCCTGCCCACCTTGTTACTTAAAGCACTTCTATGGCCAGAAATTGACCATGTTGTCAGATGCCAGTGTTCTTCCCAAGCACTGAGGGAGGACCTCAAGTATGGGAGAAGCCAGTAAATAAACTCGTAAAGTGTTTCAAGGGGACAAAGCCAAGGAAATGGCTAGCGAGTAGCTTCTGCTTTAGACAAGCTTATTTTGTACAAGTCAAATATTGCTGAAGCTGTATCTGAAATCTGAAGCCGATCTGTCTGGCAAACCTACTGATGTCTACATTGTCAAAATACGTGAGACAACATTTCATTTCTCCAAATTTCCATTAATTTCATTGCCTTATTTTCTTTCTTTTCCTCCTACACCAGGATGACATTTTAAGCTGTACTTCTAAGAGCATAATTTGCTCAAATGATCCAAGGGAACTCCCTATAGACATCCATGATTTAATACTAGATCTGTTCCAAAGGCTGGCACACCTGACAAAGGCAATTGGTTTAACACCAATTGTTTTTTAGGTAATAAATACAGTGTGGGGTTTTTTTCTGAGTCGGAATTGTATTTTGTTTACACAGCTCAGTCAGAAATGCATCAAATAAAGGCAGGGTCTGACCATGCGTGGTGGTGAGCATTCTGAGCACCCAGCCTTGAGCAGAGCAGGAGGTGCTCAGCACCTTGCTGGAACCAGCCATTGTGCATGTCCTCCTGCAAGGTGCTTGTAGGTGACTTCCAGATGACCTGCAGGAGACTGGGCAGGAAGCCTGTGCTTGGCTGATTTATGGTTCAGTGCAGTAGATACCCTGTCCTCTGAAAACAAGTAGGGTCAGCTGCTGAATCTGAATTTCTTTGTCCTCCCTTTCCCTTCTCCATTTGGCATTTCAGTTTCTAGCACACAGTACATGCACTGGAAGCCAAAGATGCCTCTTTCTTTAGGTTAGCATTTTCATCCTAGTCCTGACTCACATCTGTGCAGGCTTTGGGCTCCTCTGCTCTGTACCTGTTTGTCGCTCTTTTCAATGGGAAAAAGGAAACTCTTGGTGTGGGTGCAAAACTTAGAAGATGTGTGCTGAATAAGAGCAGGGGGACAGCAGCACAAGACTCAGCGTACATCTCACAGACAAAAAGCAGTGAAGGAAAAGATGGCACTTTAAGCTAAATCGGGGATCATTATATGATACTCTTTGCATTCAGCTCATTCTAGGAAGAATATGTACATGCGGCAGCAGCACTCGGGACATGAAGGGCTACTTTGAAAGTAGATGTGGTTCCCAGGATTTAAGATGAGGATGGATAGTGGAGAGTGAGAAAATCAGCTGTCCCTGCAGAGGTGCCCCCATGCCACAGCAACGTCTGTGAAACCATGCTTTTCTCTCCATAGTTTGTAGGAAGCATTTCAGACTGACATTCGCTGCCTGAGGAGGACGTTTGCAGGGGCCTGGCAGAGTGCTGAGCAGCACAAACGGCTCAAGCCACAGCAGGGAGACCCAAGCAGAAGTACACGAACCTGTCCATGTTCCCTCCCGCAGTGGAGGGCCTGAAAATCATTAGGCAAAGGAGTGTTCTGTGGGCTGCAGGGCCACGCGTACAGGTACACACACACAGAGTCATAAACGGGAGCTCACGCAGGGTTCGTGCTGTACCGGGAGAGCCAACCGGGCTGTGAATGTAAGATTTTTCTCTTTCAAACAGACAGATGTAAATGATAGCTGGGAATATAACGCAGGCGGTCGGTTTCTTTACACTCAGCCTCACGTTGTCAGAGGGTTTTGCTTGTTGCACTGCCCTGTGAAGTACAACAGTAAAAGCCTGTGACAGGAGGGAAAGAAAGGTGTAAGCCAGTGGTAGCACTAGATTAAAACAGCAGCACGCAAACACACTGACCTCTTCCTGAGTGGTAACCTTGAGTGAGAGCTAATTCACCGGATTGATTTTATTCAGCTTGTCCATGAGAAAATAGAGCACAGCAGCATTGACTGTAACTGGCCAAAACTGCCTGTGGGCTTCAGTGATCTTTATGGTGTTTATTTCAGCTTCCAGGAACCTTTAAAGATATTGCCAATTTTAAGATGTAGTATTACACTCAAAGTCTTCTTATTGGATAAAGGGTACTGGCAAAACCCACAATATCTAAGAATCTAAGAATTTATTGTTAGTCCGATAAATGTTTTGAATAGTTGATAGTCAAAATTACTTAATGAATACAGGAAGGCCTCATTAAATATAGAGTTAAAATTGCCACACAAAAATTTTCCTGTTCTCTAGTCCTCCAGGGCTCCTTCTGGTCTTAAGATTGACACTTTGGTATTTCTCAAAAGGAATGGGGGAGTATTATGATGAGTCATCACAAGGAGGAGTGTGATATGCATGGGAGGGGGGTGTCTTTCTCCTCAGTCTGGTGTCTGCTTGGATTTAATTTTTTGTGTTTTCTTAACACTATCAGGTTATTGTGATTTAAATGACTGATGTGTATCATCTGTGTCTGTATTCTTCCCCACGACTTATTCTAGAGCTATGAGGCAGTTCAGTCCACAATGAATAACCATTTGTTATTACTATAAACTAGAGTTAAACTAAAACAAATCTAGTCAAGGGTATCTCACAGCTGGAGGTACATACACATTGCTAAAACAAATTAAAATCTACTGAAGCCCAGACAAACCCAGGGAACTGCTGAGACCCTACACTCTCCTGTCAATACAAACCTTTTTACTAGTAATGGCAAAGATCACATTTAGTGGGCTGTAAATCCCTTTGGATCATCTATGAATTGCAGAGTTCAGCAAGGATTTGCAAACCCTCCTATGACTGCAGAATCGTGACTGAGCAGGAGATCTCAGAAGTGGTCACACTTTCTTGTCTTTTCTTGTATCGGGATAATCTATATAGGTCTGATCGACCTGCATTTTTTTATTGCCATTAGGAAGCCAGCTAACAAAAAGTGTTTGATTTTCATCACCAATTTGCACAATCAGGAAGAATACTGTGATTATTAAAATGAGAGCTGCAAGTTGTAGAGCTAAGTTAAAAAATCCTGTATCTGTAGGAGACCATAGTGGAACCTGTAAGGGTGTAAGACAATTAAGACCACATGCTTGACTCTAAGATGCATTTCTCTTTCTTTTACACACACACGCGCACACAAACACACAATCAGGCAGATTTACACATGAGGTAATGCACAACTATTTCTGGAATTGGGTCTGTACACAAACACAACTAGATCCCATATGTATGATTAGAGATTGACTAGAAACAGAAGGAGAAATGTCAGTCACATCTGGTTAACTTTTGAGCTAAGCAATCATCTGAAGACTGGAAACTAATATCTTCACATATCTGTTGCATATTTCAATGCTATTTTCTGGCATTCTTCTGAAAAAACTCACTGGAATATTCCATTTTCTTTGACAGTCTTCACAGATGCACATCTTTAACACCAGAAACACTTGTTATATGTTTCCAAAATTATCTGATCAGCTTCTTGGTAACAAAAAGAACTTTTCCATCAACTTGAAACATGACTACATGTCTTACATGTATGCAGTGCTTTCAGCAAGTTCTGAAGTCAAGATGTTTTAAAATACATCCAATACAGTAGTACATAAATGGAGCATTTACTTTAAAAATATGATTTTCCATAGCAAAACATTTTATACCCTGTTGATCCATCTTTGCTTCTATGTTTTATAAGAACTCAAATTTTCAATCATACTTGTAAACATATCTATATTTTAATGTTACGAGTGTAGACATTCATACCTTGGTGATCTGTCCAGTGTGGTCACTCTTAATGAGAGGACGCACAGTCCTCTGGAGGACCCTCCCCTTGAGAGCAACACAACCTCCCAGGGCCCCTCCTCCAATATTTCACCGCCTTCTTGGTAAAGAATTTTTCCCAAACCCTGGTCAGAATTTCCCATGCTCTCACTTCTGCTGGTTGCCTCTTCCTGCTCTTGTGCACCTTTCAGAAAAACCTGGATGGGTCTTCTCCATAGCCTCTTATTAAGTATTTCCACGCAGCAGTAAATCCTCCCCCACCCTCTTGGCCTTTTCAAAGCTGAAGAATTGCAGCTCCCTCATTCTCTCCTTGAATGCTGCCTGCTCCAGCCTTCACTGGATTAGTGCCAGGAGGTTAATGTCCTCCTTCTACTATAAGAGATACAGTAATTAAATTAATACTTTTAATTTATAACATCTATTTTTTTCTTCAGGTATTTACTGTGTAACACTTGTAACTTGGTCTACTTCTGTACCCTCTTCTTGAGTTTTAGCCTGTACAGTTTAGTTGGATGTGCTCCTACTTCAGCTTCCAGTTTCCCACTTGTGAAGTCCAAATTTCTCCTTGCACTGCCAGTTCTTGAGTTACCTCTTTTGCCCATGTTTCAGCACATTATAGTCTTTTTCAGGAGAAGAATTTGGATTTCTTTTTTCCTTTTACTTTTGCGAAACCTTGCTTTCTGGATACATCTGCAAAAAGCTGAAACCCAAGGACATGGTCCCCTCCAAAGAGCTGAATAACACACTGGTCTTGGACTAACGAAGTTTAATAAGGAGAATACTCATGAAGAAGATCCAGGATTTGAAAATCAGGACAGTAGCAGACCTCTTCTGAGTTTGCTTCTGCAAAATTTGTAATGGTGTTTGGCTCTGCAGTATCCTGGTATGGAGTGTTTCCAAGTGTCCTCTGCAGTCAACAAAAACAAAGGATACTCAGGACTTAGAAAGTATTTTCCCTTCAAGCTCTTGAAGGACCCCCTGCCGTTTGGAATATGACCTCTTTAGATATTTAAAATTATTTAATTAGCATTATAAACATTAGAAAGAATACAGTTGACAAATCATTCTAGCAAAGGTAATGGAGGTAATTGCAGGTGTAACAGAATTTAGTATAAAAGATAGTGTTCCCAAAATTTGTTTTTTAAGTGTTTTAAAAGGCTGTATAAAGAAGGGAAAGCATGCATGCAAGCAAGCTATCAGGCAGTGGGTTTTTTTTCAGCTCAGTGTTTTTTGTGGACTAAGAATAGAGGGAACACGTTAGCAAGCATCTAGCTATTAAATTTATCCATGACAAATAGTGCAGCTGCATGTAGTGTGCAAGAACATCTGTAGAATCATGACACATGGAGAATCCCCCACACTAAGAGCGTGACATTATGCTGAAAGCAAGTCAGTTGTAAAAGCAATATAAATCCATTTTATATAATCTTTCTCCAACTTCTCATCCCCCTTCTCCTTTGAATTATGTTAATTAAAGGATTATGTCACTCCTTCATGGCATCAGTAAAAATTACAATATGAAAGTGACTAAGCATTTCAGGATTGTCCCCTTTTTTCATTAACTGCTGGAATGCAAGTGTCTTGCATGCAAGTCTTTCCTGAAGAAATAGTAAGTTTAAGAAAGAGTAAGCAGTGGCAGAAATACACTAGACACCAGAGTTTCCGCCAAGTGGAACTTGACACAGCTTGCAGATGCAATTTAAGTCTTCAGAAATCAAGGGGTGATTTTCTGTGTCCCTGGATCTTGTGAGGTTGTTCAGTTCAAAGTGAGCAGCAGGATTGCTACCAGTCTTTACTTCACCCATGTAAATGACAGCACGAAGTACGGTGACATGGAAGAATATGTCTAAAATGTATAGACTTCTAAAGCAAAAGGAATCTCCTTGCCCAGGATTTTGTGAGTTCCTACAGCTTGCCATTCATAATGCAGCTACTGTGGAATTTGGTAAAAGTTTGTTTAAGCTCCACATGGTCACAAATAAGGACTGTGCCTTTTTCAAAATCCTTGAAGGTTTTTATTTTCCCCAAAATTGTTTTAATGAAATGCTTCTTTCTTTCTTCTAAATATTCTTCTCTTTGCTCTCTGAAATAGTTTCTTTGCAATCTTTACATTTATTCAAGTAAGAAGTTTTATAATGGCAATTATAAACACTGATTTTTGTAAAGTCTGAGATTGTCTGAAGATGAGAAAAATCACACAAGGCAAACACATGCATGCTATTAATGTCTGGATCATCATTGACTCATTTCTCTGGAAACATCTTACTTCAGTTGCTAGGACAGCTCAGGTATGATAACTACATGAAGCTCCAAGATTTCCACACGCTTTATGCCGGCTGCAGGGTAAGCCTGAAGTCAGCCGAATGGGTCATAATTTTGAACTCTATTAAGTTCCTGCACCCCAACTGCAAAACCACAATCCTTGTAAAAGATTTCCTTAATGATTTTATTGATAGTGTGCATTTCAAGTTTATTGACTTGCTGATACTCTTTGGTCAAGTCCTTTAAATGCTGCTTCATTTGCCACCTGAATAAAGCCTCGTTTTCCTATTTCAGGGAGGCATACTGTGTGTAAATGAGGTGTTTTTTAAACATACACAAGTACAACTGGTGTCACCTGACAGCATTTGCTTACTATTAAGGGTATGTTTATCTCTTAATTAAATTAGATATGATTCCTCATTTACTAATGCAATGATTTTTAGCATCCACTTCCCGGTTTTCATGTTCAGCAATTGCTTGCACAAGGTATATAATCATGTGCATCACCACAGCAAAAAGGAATATCACACACCTTGCAAAGCAGTTACGGAGTTGGAAAATACTCTTATTAGCTTTTTGGTGTCTCTGAGTTTCACATGGTGAAGTGCACATCCAGGGGCCAGATATTACTGCAGCAACTGTGGCCACTCCAAGCTAGAAATGAGTGATGCATCCTTCTCACTAATCCTTCCACTGGTGGTGCTTGAATTTAGCTGGTCTCTTGGGTGAACAGTTCAACAGATATAAACAGCTTCAGGTAGTCCTGGGTTCCAGTGGATAATATAAATAGTGATACAAATTTTTAACAACTTAGCACTATAACAAGTTGCGGAAAAGTGTACCAGAGAAAACTACATTTATATGGTATGTAAAACAGACCACTAAAACTCCCCTCTAGCAGCTTTTACTTTAAATAAATCAAAGAGTTTTATGGTGATTTAAAAGTTTTATTTTTCTTGTGATGGAGACACAGTGCTTCTTGGAGAGTAGGCACATACACATAGATATATTCACCATGGATAAGTGATTTGAAAAATACAGATTATGAAAGAAATACAATTCTAAGAAATAAACATATTTGTTTGAGACCCAAAGGAGCCAAATTCAGCATCAAAATGATTATTATCATAGCTGATCTAATTCTTTTACTTGTTTTTCTTCATTTCTATTTCTGCTGCTGCGAGATTTTTTGTTTACAACTTCTCAGCCAGAAGAATATCCTGAAGGAAATTACTGTCAGCAGCCAAAAAAAGTATCTGTAATTCATCCTAAAGCACTGTCAACCTAATTTTAAAGTAATTTTTCTGCTTTTTGAGTTCAGGCTGAAGTGGTAAGTTTGAAAATCCATAAATCAAACCATATTAGTAAAGGAAATATATATCACTTTTTTCAAATACTCAATTTTCCTAAAACTTAATCCTAAGAATAGACTTTAATAATTAAGTCTTTAGTTGCTGGAAACAGGAAAGAAATATTGTGAACTGTATTCTGCATGTCATTGGAAGGTTGACAATAAAAAAGGCAGCTAACTATTGCCAACTCAACCCTAATAAATGCACATCCGAATTTATGACTGACGGTTTCCTACAGTTACGTCTGGGAGGAGGCCATGTTAGCCTCCTTCGCTGAAGAAAACTTTTGGGGTGCTAATCCCCAGTTGGTGGAGATAGCTGCTGAGCAGAAATCCCAGGATGGCCCCCAAAGTGTCACACCTCAAAACGTTCCCAAATTCAGGTCATACCTGCAATGCAGCATGTGAACATGGATATGCTGTGCATCTGCATTTGGAGGGGTTGAAACTCCAGACCCATCTCCTGGGTTGTGTGTTTCTAGATGTGCAGTAGAAGAAATGAGTTTAGCTTGTGTGTTCCTCTGTGCACTGTGAGGAGCACAAGTACAATTTGTGTATCAGGCTCAGCCTTCTGAGGTCAGTAAAAGGCACACTGTGCTTTGGGGTCCCCAGCATGTGCCAGCACTGTGTCGGGGGCCTGTGACAGATGTCAGAGTAATGTAGACACTCATGAATCATCCTCAGTCTGGACTTCCAAAATGTTTCCACACTGACCTCACACATCCCAAGTAACAACGAAGCTGCTTCAAGTACTTTAGGTCTAGAAGTTCAATTTAGAGAGCTGACTTGGAAGCTTTCTGTGGAGAACTGGTGAAAAAATCTGGCGAAACCTACATCCCTGAGTGCAAGAACAGCAGTCTGGCAGTCAGGGTAAGCAGGATCCTGTTTCTGCTATTCTGTGCTGGTGAAAAACATGCAGAAATCATTGTCCCAGGATGCAGGTTAATGCCACAGAAAGAGGGAAACCTCAGCATGCATTCAGACTCAGAACTGCAACTAACATTTGCTAAATAGCAGCCACTTTCTGAGGCTCAACACGCTATGAAAATCCTCCTTGAATCAAAGGCTCCCGGGGGAGTGAGAAATTAAAGAAGCTTTTCTACCCTGGGCTTGTGCATGCCACTAGATCAATACTCAGCATAAAGAGCTTTCTGCTTGTCGCTGCAGTATGGGGGTGACAGTCGGGGAGGACACTCCTCATAACCAGCAAAACCAACAGACAACATGTAAGGTAACATGAGAAAATGAAGGTAGCAATAAAGAAGAGGTGGAAGGTGCAGTACTGAGTGAGGCCCTGTGATGGCTGAATTCGAAAGCGTTTTGCTTCTCAGCTTGAGCATTTTAATTAAGGAATTTCAAAGTAATTCACAGTCTAAGCTTAAAGAGTAATAATTTCAGTGCTCTGGCTCACTAAATACTTTCTTGCAGTCTAACTATGCAGCAAAGATCAGAGCCAAAGGAATTCAGTGCCATTGCATTAACAGCACTTTCTCTCCAGCCTGCGCTGCAGGTAAGTGCTGTCCTGTGGCAACCTTCTTGGGGTCAAGTGATTTAGAGAGCTTAGAGAAGGCAACGTAATAGGCTGGGGCTCCGGATCCCTGTGTACTCAGCCACAGTCCTGAGTAGCAGAGGCTGTGAGGAAACATTTTCTGTCATTTGCCAGAGGGGCAGGGGAGGGAAGGGAGGACGCCTGGTAGCTGTAGGAGGGGCAGTAGGTGCAGCTAAACTAGAAGGAGGGGAAGGGCTCAGGAATATAATGAGGAGGTGGGGGAAATGACACTGGAATAAAAGGGTGAGTGAGTATATGAGCTAGATACCCACTCATCCTGGCCTTCCTCTGTTCAAAGCACTCCCTCAAAGGGTGGGTACAAGACTTGAATAGAGGGGATAGATGTCAAAATATTGCCATAAGGAATATAGTGTAATAAATCAGAGAAAAAGGGCAGAATGGAGGCAAGGAGCAAATGGTAGGAGAATTATTTTTATTCTAAATGAATGATTATGTCTCCTGGGTGATTACACATCAGGATGGTGGTGTGCTGGGGAGAACAATTCAGCCAGAGAGAAAGGAGTGCTCAAATTGCAATCATTGAACTACAGTGCATGCAAGGGTGTAAATAAGGTAAGAATGGGTCAAATAGACAAGTAAAAATCCAGACAGAGTCAATGTGTCCAGGACACTGCAATCTTTGCTCGTTAAGATAACTATCATACAGGTGTAGGAAGACAAAAGAAGATACTTTGAATACTTGCAGAACCTAATCAGAGAGAAAGCTGATGGAGAAAATAACAGGCTATTAAAAAATACTTTGAATATTGATAACTTGAAAGTACTGGGTCACATACAAATAATTTCTTCCAAGTTTTCTACCAAAACAGGGTCTCCAGCAAGAAATACCTGCTGTATAACACATACCTATAAAAATCATACCAGTACAGAGCTGGTGAAAGACAAAGGACACAATATTGGTATACTGTATCCCATATATACTTCCATGAGCTTAAAGTAGGAAAATGCTTTAGCAGAGTTGTTATGGTTCCTGGGACATAAAGAAAACACTTTGTGCAACATCAGGAGTTCAGAAAAAAAAGAGTTGCCGTGTTGCCTTGATAGCTCAGCAGCTGGTTTTACTCTCACTGGTTCTTGTAGCTGCCAACCAGCTCTTTCCTTTTTTGACTCAAACAGATAACTTTTAAATCTGAGCCAGGTTTAACTTCTATCCATTTGAATTCTGGAGCTGAGGGTTGATCAGCATTTACCAACGATGACTACACATGTAAGACCAGGGCTGTTTGTATGGCCGTGGCATTGCTAGGTCCTGCTATCACTTTTCTAGTTAGCAATTGTTGCATTCATCTGCACAGTGACCGGATCAAGACCTTTTGTTCCTGGAATGGGGACCTGGCAAAATAAAGGTTAAGTTTTAAATTCCTAGTTACAGAGGCTGGTATGTTTCAGCATTCACTCACTTGTTTTGTGTAAGAATAAGCAGCATCAGTAGGAAAAGCATTTCTCCTCACTTCATTTAAAATTGAGGTGAAAACAGATGAGGATTCCTGCACTGAATCCAGTAGTCCTTATTTTGCCTCCGCAAGGTTACTGGGAATTAGTGCTGGGCAGTTTCTAAACTCACCTTTGCCCCGTGTGGAGCAAGATCAGCAATTACTATGGGAACCTCTGCCCGTTACACTTTCAGATGTTTAAAATTACAGTTATATTACTTTATTTACATGCTTGTATTTTATTCGCAGGAGAACGCAGAAGGTTACGTCACAGCACTTTTTTTCTATAGATTAAGGGATACTGTTCTAACACTCCTGGCTTCTGCTGCCCAGGTACCCCTTTGGTACCGTGGAGAATCAGACAGCACTCATCAGATGACGTGCAGTGTGTAATGCCCACTAGTATATGGGAGTATAGCAAGGAAAAGAGAATACCAAAGCCTTAGTGCTTCGGTGTCCCTGACAGTGCAGTAAGTTGAAACAAACTGCAAAAGCTCCGAGTTATCTTCCGTAGCAGCCTGGCATTCAGGCAGACTCAGGACACAGACAGCCCATGCCACTGCACGCCGTTTCGCCCCTTCCCAAGGCTGGCTTTCTGCGCAAAGTTAATGATTCATAACATTCTGCACAGATTTCACTGTGAGCTTCCACATTTGCATAAGTAAAAGCTTATGCAGCTTCTGTAGGGAGATTCTTCGTGAAATTGCAGTACAAAACATTGATATTATGTAATTATAGTAGTTCATCGTAACTTAAATGAAATTGTTACTTTAAACTTGCTCTAAGTGGCTCACAATGGAACTTTTGTATGACACACCTACAAAACAAATGAGTTAATCACAATATGTGTCATTTTTAATTTTTCTCTTTCATTTTTCCTTCAGTCATTCTCTCTTTGTAATTAGCATGAAGACTATCCTTCAGTCAAAACTAGCCACCTGGAAAGTTTCAGCTTGTAATATGCAGCTTTTTTTTCTGAATTATGAATGTGCAAAAAGAGAGACCTTTCTCCCCACACCCCCTTCCTTGCATAATTCAAATATGAATGAATGAATTTTATTCAGACTCATCAAAAAGAAAAAATATCATATTTCAGCTGATAACAAGCATGAAAAATTTCAGATGAAAGAAATTAAAAAAAAAAAAAAAAAAGTGAATATTATGAGCATGGGAGAACAGCAGGTTAAGGCAGAAGTCTCAGTGCAGCCTTAACTATAACAATTGCTGGCAAGCAAATACTATATCCAGGCACTAAATCTTGCTTTGTGCTGCCCTGGTGCACAGTAGTGGGGAGAAAATAGAATAATAAAAGCTGGCCCCCTTATGCAAACAGCGGGGCATAGCGCTCAACAGAATACAAGAAGAAGGTGAGCCTGCCTACTGTTCTGGCTTGCTAACCATATTCCCAAGGTCTGTGGGTTAGTTGTCATCTCTAGCTCCAGTCAGCTAGCAAAGGTACTTCAAACACTAGCAAGGGGCACGTTTTGGTCCTTTCCAGAAGAACATTTTACCAATTCATTGCTTCCAAATGTACTGTTCTATTAAATAAACTATTTGAAGGAAGTTCATATAAGCCACGCGGTGGTTTAACAGGTCAAAAAGGGAATGGAATGGCTGCTAGATTTTTTCTGATTAACTGTGTATTTTTAAAAATATAGAGCTGTGATGAAGGAATTACATGCAAACCCTCACTTACCTTACTGTTTTTCAAGCAAAGAAGGCAGAAATTTTGGCTCACCCCAGTGCCACTTTGAAAATGAACTATCACAGGAATGAAAGATTGTGATCTGGAACACATTTCTGCATCACATTTTCTCTTGTTCCTAATACTGCTCTGTTGATAAGCCAAGCTGTCTTTTACCACCTCAAAAAACAGGTTTAAAGAAACATTCATTCACTAACTTTGTCAAAAAACTGCCCACTACTGTGGCTAAACAGTAGTCAGTACTTCAGTATTACCTTATGGATTCACATCGATGAGAGCAGCAACAGAAAGAATTTGTGTGTGGCAAGCCCAAGCATTAAAAAAATCCCCTTCTCTTCTGACACGGCTTGACTGTTGCAAGTTGAATTTGGCAGCAAGTGACCAAAATTGAGTTGTCAGCATCCTCTTGCATACTGGAAAAAGTTACTTCTTTCTTGTGCAGATGCAAGAGTTTCTGTGGGAAAACAGAACATAATCACGGTTCTGAAAGTCTCTGTGGATTGGTAATGTCTCTAATACATAGATCACTTGTGCAAATTCAGTCCCAGCTGGACGGGAAATTATTGAAAATGGTTGTTGTTTGATTGATATAAAATGAGTTGTCAGCTTGATTCAATGCCTCCAGGGCAGATGTCCACAGCATAATTGGCACCTGTCAGAAGCAAAGAATTCCTTGGTACAGAGTAACAACTACTCATGCAACCACCCAAAATAATCCTTGCGTGCCAAGGCTCAGAGAAGAAGGCAGGAAAAAACAGTTTCTACTTTTGGGCAGGATCTTTTATGCCATAAAGTCAACAAGAGATTTGACATGACACTTTGGTGCAAGTTTTTCTCTGGGATCCTGGCTAGATGCTATCAGCTTTCCTGCTGTTTAGTCAACAGTTTCCCTAAGAATCAGAAGAAAGCACCTTCGGCTGTTCGTTATTATTGTCATAGTAGAAGTATGGTTATAAAGAATAGTTAATAAGGAAATTTTTACATATTTGGTTATTATAAGAAATCTTGTTAACAATTTTAGTTTCCTTCTTCTTGAGCAACTCTCCTCACACCAATAACTTAACCATACAACTGGGGAAATAAGAGTGTCTTCTCAGCCAAAAATAAGGCAAAGAAACAGCCAGCACTGAGAGTACAGCAGTGTCAGCATTACCCTGTTTGTTAGTAGTAAACAGCGACCTGTTGTTTACCGCAGACTGGATTAATATGGATATTTTTACTATAAATCATCAAATAGCTGTCATATGGTTATTACTGCCTTTGACCGAGTGTGGTACAGCTAACAACAGGAATGAATTCAATTTTCCATCACCAATCTGTCGATCTGGCCACCTTCTTCATGGAGCTGGTGCTTTGGGAGGTACCAGCTGAAGGGCTTTCCATTAAAATTCATTTTACTGTCTTCATCTAGCACATGGCTCAACTTTCCTTCTTTGCTTTCATCTCCGTTTCCTCCTTTAGATTATTTTTCATTATGCCTCCCCCCACAACATACACAGACTTTGCCTTTCATCTCTATATGTATGCTATTCCAGCACTTGTCAGCCCCAGCAGGAGGGACATGCTAGAACCAAACAATATGATATGTTAGGTGGAAGAAAATATTATTATCAGACACCTTAGAACAATCATTTATTGTCACACTTTAAAGAGGTCTGCTATGTTATTTATTTTATTATTCTGTACTAGGTGCATGGTTTAATTTTGCAGGCATTATTAATCACTAAAATATATTATACTTTCAGCCAGGATGTTAACATTTTAAATGCATTCATCTTGCTCCTTTAAACAGAAACAATGGGCCTTCTGCACTGCTCTCCCTCCCCTCTAGTCAATAAATCCTTTCTATTGATTCGGGAAATAACTCTAAGCACTGTTTTATATTTTAAGTTCCACTAGCCACACTCAGCCATATAATTTTGCTTAATAACAAATGGATCTTCTATTTTTGCTGGTTACTACATGTTTGGTTATCAAACTCAGCTTGAAAGTACTGGGTAGAAGAGCACAAAACCTATAATGGCAGTGAGGCACCACAAGAGATTTCCTAAATGAATGTTACAATAAAATAAAGTATCTGTAAAAAGAGAGTGTGCGTGTGAACGTGTGTATAAAAAGCAGCCTCATCAGTAGATGAATGATAAATGAAAAATCCATCAGTGAGTATGGATTCCCTTGAGCCAGCCTGGATCAACAGACAATATGGATTTTTGATAATTCATGGCTTTGCCATTATTTATTCTCTCCTGAAATACCCATTGCAAATCTCAGAGAGATAATTAGAGAATTATCATATTGCTTAACTAAGTAGTGCAAATTGTATTATATTCTCTGTATCCCAACCCAGGGCAGTATCATTAGCGTTGTTTAATTGTTACAAATATAGTCATCGTATTTTAATGAATTGCCTTCATTGTCAATATCTACAATTGACTATTTATCTTCTCTTAATGTTCGTGGATAGGTTAGTTACCAGGTAATCTTACAGTTAATATATACCACAACGAGGCAGAATGTAAGAAAATGCAAAGGTCAAAAACATGTTTCTATTATGAAAAAAATGAATGATAATGACATAATTTTTTCAGCTCATCAGGTTCTTTGCTAAGTGCCTCTGTTATTGCCAGATCAGTAGTGTATAACAAAGAAGTGCTTTCTGTAGGCTGCTTCATTAGCCTGCCCTGTAGGACCTCACCTCAGACCTTTCACTAATCTGTTGGCCAGCTCAATAGCCTTGTTAGTTCTATTCACTTCTTCCTGGCAGCGGATTTTCTCAGCTGTAGCTCTCTCAAAGGCAGTGGTTAAGGCAGCCAGGATTGTGTCTAGTTCCTTCAAATAAAAACAGTAAGAAACAACTTTGGACATTGTAAGAACACATAAAAATATTTCTGCTGTCCCATTTTATATTTCTGAAAGTTAAATTACATCGAGCAAGAAAGGCGTAAACATTTAACATGCTCAGGATTTTGTCTAGGTCACACTCCAAAGGTGGATTTGGGAAAACCCAGGGAAAAATGTGGCTGGTCTTCTAATTTCCTCTGCTTGTTCATAACAGCCTTCGAAATGAAATTATAAACTTGATCTTATATACGTAAAAAAGGAATGTCACCTTCTCCTGGAGGATTTGGAAATGAAGTGAAATATATTTATTACTGCTGTGTATCCTCCACAGGACATCAAAACTTACAAAGATGGCTGTTTGGATGCTAAAGAGAGCAGAAAGGTTTAAAGATGATGATAGAATACTTGAAAATGCACATGCCAGAGTCCTTTGCCGACTTTCAGTCAGACTATGCTTCCCAGTGCACAAACTGTTTCTGAAAACACATCCTGAAATCCCCAACCACCTTAGGTTTGGGAGCAAGCAGCTCAACGTCTGGTCCATCAAAGCATTTAAGCACACAAACAGTCCCACTGGGTCAGAGCCTTAGTTATTCCCAGAGGGAGGAGTGGAAGATAATTCAGCACGGATGACTGAGCATGAGGACAAGGCAGGAATGACATGCAACTCGGGAGAGCTGCAGGCAAAGCACCCAAATGACTCAGAGTGCAGAGGATGAACTGCTGGGGAGCTGATAAATGAAAGATCAGGAAGGTGCAGGAAGACCTCAAGGTAGTGCAGCGCTTGAAAAGGAGTGTTGTTGGGTGCATGGGGACAGAATAAACAGCTGGAGCTGTCTGGGCAGCCGGTGAAACATGCGTGAAAGAGGCATGACCTCTCCGGCAGCAAACTCAGCTTGGCAAATAGGTGTCCATGCAGCTCGACTGAACCCAGCGGTGTTCCCTAGGGAAAGGCAGAGCTGAGCATGGCCCCTGGGAGAGGGCTGTGTTTTATCCCAGCTGCGCTGCTGCTGAGCTCTGTGCACCTTGGGGACGACTGGGGAATGTGGCTGGGAATCTCCCAAAAGTAAGGCTGAATCAGAGCCCCAAAGTACTCTGCTGCTCCCTGTCTTGAGGATGGCATGGGGCAGCACCCGTGAGCATTATAGCACATAAAAAGGAACTGGGTGATGGGACAGACATATATTTTATTGGGAAGGCTTGGAAAATAGAAGTAAGCTACAGAGCACCCATTTCTAAACAGGGCCTGAAGATACCTTTTAAAGAAAGGCCCAGGAAGAGTTTTGCAGCACCCGCCTGGCCTGGGAGCAGGTCACATTTCCTTCTGCCTTCATGTACCTCCCTGCAAGGTGAGAGCCAGCAGCGCCTGTGTCAGAAACGTGCCCTGTCAGCAAGGCTGAGCGAGACACACTGACCGAACTGAGGCTCTCCTCCCCACACAGGGAAGATCCCGGTGCTGACCGGGAGCTCACTGTGCATGAAGACAAGCATCTGCTGTGGTCCCAAGGCGTGTCATATCCCTGCAGAGGCTAGGGATGTGGCCCAGTCATTTACCTGAAACTATTAAAAATGTTAGTGAGGGAGAAATTATACTGGCAAATGCCTTTGCTTTATACAAAGCATCATACTGGAAATAGCTCAGGCAGAGAAATGTATCATACATAATTGAATTTGAAAGACCTCTAAAATCACCCAAAAAAGCTTTTAAAATATGCATAGTGGTCCTGATTTTAAAGTTCAGGTCCTTGGGCCAACCAGGATTCCAGCCTTCCCGAAGATTTCTGCCTCTCACTGCAGTGTACTCCTACAAAGCTTGTTGCTTGATATGTATATATATTGCCTATACACAAATCACAGCTGACAAATGGGTAGCAATAGGTCTGCAAGTAAGATCAAGGACCAGCACTTAAGCACTGAACCTAAGGGGACGGAGAGAGAAAAAAGCAGAAAAGCTACCTGCCGTGCTGAGCATGGATGCTGCAGTTCTCGTGGCAGGGAGAAGAACTTGCTTGAAGCTGTTTTTAGCAGGCTGTTCAGGAGCCAGGAATGATTTTTTTACTGCAGTTTTGGCTCTACCGAGCCAGGCTGAAAGACATGGTGTGCTACGCTGCCCTCAGACCATTCAATGCTCAGCAAATCTTCTTGTAAAAGGGTGAAATAAAAGGAGGTAACTGAAGCAAAAATATAAGCAGACAACAGAGATATAAAATATATATATATGTGGTTAAACAATAGAAGAACAATTCCAGTTCACGCAGGTCAAACCCAGGACTTGTGGAAGGTGCCAGAGGCAGTGAAAGTGATAGTGTGTGGATGGACAGGAGCCACACAGAGAACTGAAAGTTGTCAGCTCCTCCACAAATTTTTTTCAAGGTTTTATCACATGAAACACCGCGTGTCAGGAAAGGTATGCAGCTCACCATTGGGTATCACTTCTTCCTCTCATCTTTTTCTACCCCGTTTGCAATATAAGCACCCCTTCTCAGTACCCCTACTCAGCTGGCAAGTTGTCTGTGATGTGGAGCAGATTTGGGCAAGGACAGAGAAGCCAAACTGCAGGTGAAGAGCAGAGCCACACAGCACTACTCCCTATTCAAATGGAAGCCCAGAACAATCAGGCCCTTAATGTGTTACAATTCATTTGACTATCCACATTTTTGACTTTCTGTAAATAATGTGCTAAATGGATAAAAGAAGATAACATTTTTCCTTCTTTCCCCTGAGTTACTGATAACAAGACAAGTTCCTTCCCTTACAGTTTGTGCATATAAATGTGATTAATGTAAAAAAAAAAAAAAATAAAGTGCCAAAATCTCTTTCTCTCTCTCTCTTTTTTTAAAGCATTGCCCTTTTCAAAACAAGGGGAAATTCAGTATAGTTTCAGTGCCACAGTGATCAAACAGTGTCACATCACTATGGCAATTGCTGCCCAGGCCAGGAATACAGATCAGCTTTAATTGTGCAACGCCTTATTGCTGGTGCATGTCAATCAGAACCTATGAATTGAGAAAAATTTGCTCTGTTCATTCTGTTAAATGATGTATCCAATTAAACCTGTTAGAATTCATGATCTTCAGTCAAGGTTAAATGAAAGTAGTTACTCCTGTCAGCTAGGTGATTAAATGCTGCCTACATCAGGCACATTTATGTGCAAAATTAAAATTTTGGTATAAAGCATGAATCTTTATGCATGCCAGTTAATTATCTCACGGTTCCTCCATTTATTAAATGCCCACTGCATTTCTTCTTAATCATCAGCTTCCTTTCAAAACTTATTTCATACTCTACATTATACCAAATTTCAATGTTTAAAATGAAATGCTTTCTCAATGAAAACTTCCTTTTTTCAAGGGTTTGGCTGTTGCTATGTTACTAAAGATGGCCATTAACAGTTTTTTGAGTCATTATGGAGAAGGTCTATTTCTGTCGGCTTGTTCCAGAGAGCATGATAGGAATCCCTCGAGTTGCTGCTGTCAGGCAGTTCCTCCTTCCCAGAACTGTTTGAGTTCTGCTGCATATCAGTCAACTTCAGCACACGACAAAGCAGCAGTAACACCACCCCTTCTGCTGTCTCACAGAGGAACGGAAGGACAACGGGGCAGTGCAGCACCACAGGGCGGATGCACCTCCAGCTGCCAGGTCCCTGCTCCCCACTGTCCTCACAAGTGGGGCCAGGCTGGAGGTGCTCCAGGCACCACAGGCACCTCGGCCTCCAGGCAGGGCACTAGTGATGCCCTCTGCTGTGGCTCAGAGGGCTGGCTCGCTTCCTCCTGCCAGCCTTCAGTGCTGTGTCCGTATTCCCTTTGGTTTGGTGATGTGATGTGTCCTGTTTGTCCTAGGCAGCTACTACACGGCAATATCGTATTTTAATTAGAAGAAAAATTATGTATTGCATGCTTGAATTACATTAAATTGCATATTTATATTTATAAGACACAGTATTGGCAGGATTTAAATGCTGTATGAATTGAAGAACCAGAATACAGGTGTATTATAGTGATTTGTAGCTGAAACATTTACTAGAAATACATAAAGCAGAGCAGTACCAAATGCTAATTTAATACCCTAAGACAACGCTCTGTGCTCTTACAAGCACAATTTCACATATTCTGTGTGAGCATTTATCCCCTTTCATTATGAAAAGGTATTAAGAACCTTTGTTACAAACAAGCAACATAAAAAATATGTCATACCACTTCACAACTACTAATGAATAATATCATTTAAACCAGACTGAGAAATAAACTAGTATAACACATTCTACTAAACTAGTACTATAAATATGCACAAGGTTGTTATTAAAGATAAATGCACACAGTAATTTTCTACTTGTAGGTTTTACAGGTATAATTTTGAATCATACAATATTTTTTAAAACACATCACGGGGATGGAAGCCAACAGAAAGGCTGACTGGCAGTGATTCCTTGTGATCAATATGTGATGTCTCCATGTATCTTTGAGGGCCCACGTAAATTATATCGTGGTGGTTAGCGTGACCCTTCAGGATGGATGATGTGATTAACTTGTTCAGGGTCACAACAGGGAGCATCTGATCATAAGGACTTCCCACCTGCAGCATGGCCATACAGCAGCCACGTCTGCAGAGATGCCGCAGGTACCAGCGAGTGCCCCTGCGCCCTGCCAGCGCGGGCAGGGGGACTGCGGGCAGGTCAATCTCAGCCTGGCATTTCTGAGGGGCAGCGGGTTTTCTCTTTACTGTCTGTGCCTTTCATGGTGTCCAAAGTTGAGAGATCTGTTTAGAGACCTGTTTCTCATCCCGCTGTGCCTGGACTGTGAGCCTTGCTGGGAGACCACGGCGCAGTAAGCCGCAGTGGCTGCTCCTGCCTTCCCTTCCCAGCCCGCAGCAGCCTCCACTCCAGACCCCTGGGAAGCAGCAGCAGACAAAAGACTCCTCCTCTCCTGCTCCCCTATCAGCTACAAATAATGGACTTCTCTTTCCTGGCAGCTGTGGAGAAAAACACAGATATTTTTTCCTTTTTTTTTGTTCAGCAAATACAAGCTGTTAGTTAAATCCCAATATCTTTAGATACCTCAACAAAAGAGGCAAAAAGGGAATCTTCACATTCACAGAAAATAATTCCTCGGGGGCGCTGGCAGGAGATGGCAACGCGCCAGGGAAGGTGGTTGGTGAATAAGCCTCTTTGCAGGTTTCTCGAATGTCTATTACTGAACTGCTTCAACTCACTTGGACCATCTAGAACTCATATTTAATTCCTCTTCTTCTTTCTCTACATGTTCTTACTTTCGCGCCAGTCCTCCAATACCAGATATCATAAACTGTGAGCCCCAGGCCCAATGCTCCTTAATGCTACCCTGTGAAACTATGCTGGCAAGACAATTTATTTCTGCTCAAAACAATTTCCCATCTTAAATTTGTGATTGTTAGGTTAACATCCCATTGAGATGAGAGAAGAAAAGAGCTACACTTTCAGCTTGTGTCTAAAATTTTAAGGAAGACAAGGTCCACTGATTTATCCTTGACATACTGTTTTATATCCATAAGAGCAAAAAACTTCTTTTTAGTGACAGATTAAATTGTGCAGAAACTGACTGACACTGATAGGCAAACACTGCAGTCTGCTTAAACAGGTTGAGAGTTGCACATCAAAGACTGCTTGGCCACAATAATGTAAGTGTGTACACACATACTCTCTGGTTCATTTGATTTCATTTTTTAAAAGCAATTTTATCTTCATTACACATATAATGAAATATAAAAAATAAAATAAAATTGTCATTGAATGACGTATTTTTAGTAGATAGATTCACAGTGAAGTTGTGTTTCAGATTATAGTCATTTTCAGAAAACTTACTTAGAAAAAAATTAAGCATATTTTGTCCATTAATAAATACTTTTTTGTCTCTCATTGTCCTACTGAACCAAAACTAAAAACTATGGAAAAGAAAGATTTTTTTTCTTACTGAATATTATAAATGAACTGAACAAGGGTTGTTAATGTTTGTCATTTTCCTTATCTGTACACATGAATATGTTATATGCTCATTTCCATTGCAAATGGAACATCAGAATGATCATTGCAAACTGAAATATACTGTACATTTCATTTCTTCATTTCTTTGAAAATACCATTGACAAAAATAATCTATTGCTAGAACTAAAGCTTGAACTAAAGCTTTGCAACTCAGTGAAAATTGCATGAATTAATGGTGTCCATCCAGAATAAAGCAGGCAACATACTTTGGAGCATCATTATTATTTACGGTTGAAACAAACTAGCCTATGGAGCCCTGAAATATGACTGGGCAACTATGTAAGGCACAAACATGTAGTCACTCTGTTTCTTGCACACCTCTTCTCCGCCTTCCTTGCATTTAATGAAAGAAAAGGAAGATGGAAGAGATGTGACTCCATGTGACTCCTTACCATAACCACAACAGGGAGTAAATACTGGAGAAGGAAAACGACTATTTGAGATAAAGGATAAGGTCACAAGAACAAATGTATATAAAATGTCTATGAATATATTTGGGGTGACAATTAGGAGGTTTCGAACCATCTGAGCAGTGATGTTCTGGAGCAGTGTTCCTACAGGAGTTGTGGGGCACAAGAAATATCCCTAGGTTTGGAAAAGGACTCATAGGCTTTGGCTTTCTGTCTACTATTCCGTGTTTATTTTGCGAAGTACAGTGATGTCTCATTCTCATTTGGTCCTAGAGACTTTAAAAACGTATTAATTAATTAAACAATACAGTGAGAGATAGTGCCTAGCCCAAAGTATTTTTTTCATTATAGAATACAGAACCACAGGAAGGAAGAGCTGTAAGATCAGAGATTAACTCTGAGCTTAGAATGACATTTGAAGATACAGTGAAAAAACTACTCAAGATGGAAGGAGGACTGGTACTCTTCACATAACAAGGAGGCTCTAATGGCCAGAAAACAAACAAACAAAAAAGTAGAATAAATACTCAGGAATAAAGCTATAGGATAAATATATAACAGGAAAGTAAACCACACCCTTCAGAACCGATATCTATGCATGCTTGGTCTTACAGCTAATGGGACACTGGGTCATGCCGAGAAAACCCTTACTTATGCAAGTAATCCCACTAAAATCAATGGGAACCCACAACTGTAATGACTGCTTCCTTGTCTCTGCTAGGGATTGCAAGGTCAGGTCCATTTTCTGTGCAATATTGGATGAATGCTAGAAAATCAATATCTCTATTGAGACTTCTTCTTTTGGAGTAAAAATAAACCTGGATCATTTTGAGTTCAAATGTTCATTGTTCCTGGGTGTTTTTATAAATTCCTTTTGAAAGCAAAATGGTCAAATCAAAATGGAGTGAAATGCTCACCTTTTTGGTGTGTTTTACAGCTTGTTTTTATAACTAGCTTTGTAATGCCATAAAGGTTAAAGTCAACTTCATAGTTTCTTTGTATTTATGCTCTATCAGTTAAAATCATAAGATCAAAGTCACTGTTTTATAATATTTTTGTTTTAGCAATTCCCTCTATTCAAATGACTCAGGGCTGAGGGATGGGTGAGGGAAAGAGAACGCTAGAATCTGTTCTTTCAGGACTTTCGCTGTATCATGAAATTTTTTTTTGTCTTTTTGACATAGAAAATTCAAAGAAAGGAGTTCCTTTTTAATAAAAATATTTCAACCCAGTCACAGAAATATAACTTCTTCTTGTGGATCATTGCTTTGCTACCCTGGAAAAAAATTTACTCAATTCTGTTCACATTGCAGATTATTATTGTACTTCAATCACTACAGAGCACCTTCAACTACCGTTTTGTTTAAAATGCCTAAACCTCTCTTAGTACCTTTATCCTTAGTTTGCTACTAATCCACAGCTATCCTACTTGTAATTGTGTCCAAATCAAATTTTCATACTGAAATAAGTTAAATCCCTGTGTTTGGTTGCCTTATACTTTACTTGTGGTGAGTCAAAAGGAAATTATGATTAATCCAAGGCATGAAAATAAACTACTTTTAGGGTTTTCCAATAGCTTCAGGTTGTTCTGCAGAAATAGCTAGCCCTTCTTGGCTTGAATGAAAGTTTAAGACCCATTTCATTAGAGGAGAGATGTGATCGGCTTCATGTCTGGCATGAACAAACTACTGTGGCAGAATTCAAAGAATGGTTACAGAAGAGGTCATCTCACAGAAAATAGCAACTAATTCCTTTAACCTCAATTATTATCAAAATACCCTAGAAATATGAAGTCAGTCAATTAGAGGCTAATGAATAGGAATTGGTGTGCTTTCTCTCCAGGAGCTCCTTAAAATTTTGAGAAAATACATCCCAAATCCATTCTGCACCCACAGATCCCTCCACTAGAAGCATTTGGTTGACCCTCCTCAAATATTTTTCCCAAGGAATTTTATTTACCAAATATTACTGGAAAGATACATAAAGCTTAATGAGAATTTTGGATGATGTAACTACGTTGGTGTCCAGGGTTCAACTAAGGCAATTGCATTGTTCCTGGGACCAATATAAAAGTATGGATTTATCCTAGAATTCCAGCACAGCTGGATTTATAGGCGTGCTGAGGAGCGAATCCAAGGATACGTTCAGCCCTCACTCCCTTTTACCCACCTCTGCACAGCTTGTTTCCCACCCGCTGCGCAACGTATTAGCCATAGCTTCTTCCACTCTTGCACCACTGAACAAGGGACTGTGGCTTGGCTCTATGGCTGCTAACAACAAAGTAATGCTCTGCTGTGTATAGCAATAAGCTGTTGTAAGACATATTTCCTTAATAACATACACTTTTCAGAGACATTTCAGAGTACTCTTCTTGGAGCCATATTACTCACACAACGTGTTTACTGGCACTAAAATTCTTAGTAGTACAAAAAAATGTAATTGAAAATACAGGAGAACAATTGGGACCATTAAAACCTCACACAAGCACAGCATACTACTACATGAAGAGACCATCAGTGTCTTCATTATGTGTCCTGCTTTATTTCATTACCTAGTTGTTGTATTATTAGTGAAAAAAAAGCTAATCCAAAACCCAAAGCAGTGGACAACACTATAATCTATTTTTTAACTAACTGTGCTGGTTACAATATAAGAATATAAATATTCCAGTTCTTGGAAAAGTATAAGAATTAGGCATCAAAACAGGTCAGATAGTTACATATATCTTTTTGATGTGCTCATATGATAGGAGAACAGATTGATAAAGGGCAGAAGAAATGCTAAATATGCGCCATGACAAACAGTGAAAAATTAAGTATTGTAACTAACATTAATTACACTCCAGTAAGATGAATAGGCTGCTCATCATTAATGAGAATGTACACCTTTGTCTAAGTTTCACATCTACCTGTGATAAATGTGCTAATGGCGATAAAATACATCATAGTAACATTTGAATTAACAGCACACTAATAGATTGACATACAAGTATGAATAAAGCATTTAATCATAAATATTGTACCACACCCAACAGCAAATTTTCTTTTTTGCATATATATCATGCAAAAATGGATAAACATTATAATCTTATTTTAGTTTATGCTGAGATAATCTAATAGCATTACCTCATACTACCTCAATATTTGTAATTCATATTATTAGATACTTACACAGTGTTTTGGGGTAAACATTCAGGCAGTTTAATTGAACAGTAAAGGGGATTTCTGAATAGAAAGGGTGGGGCTTGATCTTAGTACAAACTACCCACTGACTCTTTCCCATGTGGCAGGGATGGAATATTCAAGCAATCTTCATGATGGGTTGACTCCAATGCCTATTAAAGGATTGATTTAAATTTATGCTTAATGAAAATCAAAGAAAGCCCACTAGTCTACAGTACTTGCCTGTATCTTTAGGAGTCTTTCCCTACTGCATTTTCAGTGCCTTTTTCCTGGCAGAGAGGCACAAGGGTGATGGAGCTATGCAGCTCAGCGCTATCTTCTGTGAGACATGGGCAGTTGCAGTCTCCCCGTTTTGGAGGAGCTGGGGTGGGCAGCAGCTGTGCTGTGCCATGCCATGCCCCGTGCTTCCACAGCAGCCTTGCAGGGAACTGTCCCCTAGGTGTCTCTGTCAGACCACTCCCAAAAGATGTGCCCATTCACCCATTGCCCTCTGAATGGCTCCTGAGGCACCTGGGCCTGGAGGCTACTTCTGTTTATCTGGGAAGGGCCATCTTGCAACACAGGGATGTTACTTACTCCCACCACTGAGAAAGCACATGGTACTGCTTGTCCTCTGTTACAGGGTCTCAGCCAGGGGCAAGAAGATACAGCTGAGGAACTGTAAGAGGCAGCTGGAAGCAGAAATTTGTCACTGCTCCAGCCAGGTTCACAGGACAACCTCCTACGGTTCTCCCCTGGTAGAAGAGACTTTGGTCCTTTGGTTGACAAGTGGTTTTTGCTGGGCACGGAGTTAGACTGCACAGGCACTAACCTCCTCACCCAGGGCCACAGCTCCAAGCGTGGTTGGGAGGGAAAAAGGGTGAATTTCACTGCCCATTTACTTCTTGTGCACAGTTCCCAAAGCCTCCACTTCAGTGAAGAGCTTGGCAGGCAGCAATGAGAAAGTGGAGGGAAGAAGAACAGCAGGAACCTGTGGGCTCAGTAGGAGCAAGCAGTGCTCCACGACAGGTAAGACTAACAAATGGTCTAAAGACTAGCTGTAATTCCCAGAACAAACATTGTGAATTAGTTAAACATTGGCAAAAGGGAATTGCTTTAGCGTAATGGTTTCCTGAAGATCATTCAAAGAGTGCAAGCTCCTCAGTGTATTTTTAATGTGATTAAGCAGATGGTTTAAAATACTTTAATTACTGCCAGGGCTCACCTAGACTGCACAGTAGACGACAGTGGCCATGTACAGTGCCTGTTGTAAAATGCTATTGTAGAAACCTAAGGCAGTGTACAAGCAATGTACGCTACTCAAGCACAATCGATCCATCTGCACGGACCACAAAATGGCTCTCCAGAAGGTGAGCATGGACACAAGTGAAAGGTCATGCCTGCTGCCATTCTGGTAAACCGCACTGTGCCAAGATACTTTCTGCTGGATGTCTGCTGGAGGAGTCTACAGCAGCATCCCAGGGGGAAGGAAGTCTCCACATGCAGAACAAGGCATGCACACGTGGCCAAAGCACTCAGTTCAGCTGTCCTCTTCTAACTAAACTGACACATCTCTACAGGAAAACTGAATGTCTTGAAAAGTAAAGTAAGGATTACAAACTGTTCACGTGTTTTATACTATTCTACTGTAGTGCAAGCAAGCAATATAGTACAGTATGACTGCACTGGTAGCCACCATACCCACATTAAAAACATATATTTTATTCTTTCTTTGTTACGCTAAATGGTATATTACCCTAGTGCTGTTTTCCTTTGCATTCTAGCTGGCAACTTATTGATTGGGGGAACACTTCTGAGCTTCTCCCTCCCATATAATAATCTTTATAATTTCACATTTCTAAATGCTAAAAGTGCATTAATGCAAGTGGGAAGAGTTTCCTCTGCTATTTCACATACTTAAGGAGAAGATGTTATCGATTCATATACTCTGCTCTGAAAGTGCTTTGCAAAGGCCATAAGTATTATTATTTTCATTTTAGCAAGCAGGAAAATGGCACACAGATTACCCAAGGTCACCCTGAAGATCAGTGAGAGATACAGGTTTAAATTCAGATCTTCTGGGTCCCCCAGAATTCTGCTGAGCTGTTTTTGGAAGGTTAGAACCCTCCAAATGAAGCATGGGCATAATATATAACCCATTCTCACAGTATAAATATAATTTATGACATTCAAAACATTTTTCTCTAGTACCTTTTAATGTCTAGAAGCATGAAGTGAATTCTTTGTGTTAAGAAGAGTTTAAAGAAACAAAATTCTTAAATTTTGAGCTGAAGAAATTTATACCAGTTTAACTCTTACCTCCTGGACTCTAACAGTGTTAACAACCCAAGTATTTCAGCAGCAGCTGAAATTTTGCTTGCACAAATTTTGAGTTGAACTCTGGGTCACAGAGATAATCTTCTTTTACAGTTTTAAAAATAACTGCAAAAATGTTTTCCTTGACAAAATATGTTGTTTGCAGAAATCCATTTACCTAAAGAAAAGGAAAAAAAAGGAAAAGATGTGTGGAGATGTGCTAATTGGTAATAAAGTTTGAAGCTTGTGGAATTTTCAATATGTGTCACAAATATACCAGCTTGGTAAGTTGTGGGTCAGTACCAGCAATGGTAAAAATGGTTCAAATCTGCTTCTCATATGTATTTCGAATGCTAGTTTGGATATTTCTTCTGACACAAAACTTGTTCCTCTTTCCAAACCTTCCACTTACCAAAGTTTATTGTGACCTGAAAGTACAAGTCTGTCTCTACCAATAAATTGTCTCCCACTGTTTTTCCATATCTCCCTCATGTAGCCACAGAATTCTGAGCTTTAACCAGTGAAACTTAAAAAATGTATTAGAACAGAGAAAATTAAATATGACCTCACATACATAGAAAACAAAACATAGTTCACATATTTCGCTATTTTTTAATGTTTGTTAAAATTGAGTAATTACAAAATCTAAAGGACAACCTGGGGAAATAACACAGTTTTTCTTCAATAATGCTGTCCATATACAGCCGATAACACAGTTCTGGCTTTTACTTTGCATGAGCAGTTCCCACTGACATCAGCAGGTTCAGACTGACTGCAGGACGGTATTTTCCCATGGTGTCTCTTGCTATTTTCAAATGGATAATGCTGTTTTTTTAAGCCCACAGTTATATTACCTTTAGTATTAGGCATGACCTTTTTGTGCAGCTTTGTTCTCTGATCTCAACAAGTCTTCTGGATAATCTAGCAATTTGCTAACAACAGATTCATAAAGAAAAATAACACAAAGCTTTTATTCTACATGAAAACTATGCAAATATTGCATATGTCAATAATGTGTTCAGCAATCACTGTTTTAAATGTCTGTGATCCTGGGGATAGTCTAGCTGTTCCAGGACATGGGGAACAATTCATCTCTGGAGACAAATATTATTTAATTGGACTAATGACTGATTTACTAACACAAACTCCACTTGAAGCATGCAGTAATTTATTTCTTTTATTCACCAGGGACTGTTGCTTTTCTGAAATAGATCAGTAAGAAACAAAACTAACAAAATATTTTAGATTCATTACTTTGCAGAACTGTAACTTTTAAATGTTTAATCTAAATGAGGTATTGGCTCCAGTGGGTCAATCACTAATTTATTTTTAAGCAACAACTTGACTTGTCTTGTTTTCATTATTGATCAATGGATCAAATCGGGTCTTCCAGGTGGTGGCATGAATAATCCCTGGGATAGAACTGATTACAAGACTATTAATGATTAATAACTCAGGATAAACTCAAATTCCACCTATGCAGTAGTCAAGATTCAATACTCGTGCATAGGGTTTCCTGACATGCTTTGTATCCCACATGGGACTTTTGCAGAAGGACGTGTGCAGCCCTGCACAGGTAGATACTGCCTTAAAGCATACTGGAAGATAGACAGCTGAAAACCCATAAACTTTTGAGGCTTTCAGCAGTTTTACGGTCAGCTATGATGGTCAATTATTTTACTTTCTAATTTCAGTATGTTGTTACTTTATATGGTCATCAACAAATTTCTAGTCAGTTCTTTTCCTGGGGTTATATTCTTAAAGACATGGATAGTGACATCTGGAGAGGTTGAAATCTAAATGTCTTTTCCTACACAACATCTCAAACAATTTTAAGTGAGTAGAGACCAATGTAATAAGTCTTTGATTTTCCATTGCACCAAGGGGGACAGAGCAATCTGTGAAGTCCATTTCAGTATCTTCTTCATCCCAAAACTGTCAACCATATTTTGGTAATTACTCTGTCTTTTAAAATACCACCAAATCAAAGAGAGGCATAGCTGGTATGCTTACTTCCTAACTCAGAATAGAATTCTGTAGTCTGATATGATGGGAAGTATGTCTTTTTCATGATGTGCATTTTGAACACTTTAGTTATTCTTTTCAAACATTTAACTTTAGATAACCTGGGCTAGGCAGTGCAGAACTAGGGAAGAGAGCAGAGACTGGAGGCTGGAACACAACCTTGACACTGCAAGTCTGCTACAAAATGATTGCAGTATTGCTACTGGGGACTGTCTCAACACTATTACTTCACCCATCTAAAGGCATCCAGTGCATCATCTAGGCTTGTTCTCAGCCTAACCTGTCGGCAGGGGTTGTGCAGTTATACTGCTGCTGGCAATTAGAAAATAATTTCACAATATTTTTCCTCCCATGAAAGCTTCTGAAAATGTTTGCACTTTCCGTTTCACGGACGTAGGGCACAAAAAAATTCTTTATGTTCCATGAAATTTAGTATCTGTATGTTAAAGATCCATTTAGCATTAATGAAAAAAACCTTTTTGTCTCCATAGTTAACACCTATCGATACATAACAACAGTAAGGCTTTGTAACCTTACCTTTATTCTGTATCTCATCAGAGCTACTACACAATGCCCGAGGACTGGAACCTTGAACAGAGTAGATAGGATTCAATCTACCCATGCCATTGGATGAAGCAAGACTTCAACTTCAAAATGCGCTGATGTTTACCTGGGCCTCAGAGCTTGCAAGAGTTGCAAAGGATGCAATGTTGAAACTGAACATTTGGTGCCTGACACTATCAGCTACATGATATTTATCAGCATGATAAGTGTTCCCTTCATGCAGTATCAATAGCCATCTTTCTTACATAGTATGAAATTAATTCTTCACTTGAAGCAACCTTCTCCTGGTCACTATATCTTATTTCTTGGTGACAAATGGACAGGATGTGCTACAGAGGAATCCAGCACAAAGGAGATGAGGCAATGTAAATGGGCATGTTGTAAACTTCCCACTATCTACCTCTTTGGCATTTCAGCACTGCTATCACCAGCTTCTCAGTAAAACGGTAAAAGTTAGTATTTCCCAAGACTCACGCAAACGAAACAGGAACTCGCGTCCCTTTTCACACATAGGCATTGCACACATGGGAATTGTAGGCCTCCAAGGCATGGTAAGAACAGAGTATATGGTTGGGTGGGTGTCTGACAACTGCCTGCCTGAAGTACAAGCAAGCAAGCAAGGCTGAACACTTTGAGTTTTCAGCCTCTGGTTGTCGGACGTAGTTTAGTCCAAACGAGCCTGATAATAACAGCCTCCTCAAGAGCTGTCACAGGGTTGTTTTAATAGTACATATTAGACTGAAATTTCTGAAGCTTCTTTGGAGAAAGATTTTCTGTGGCACTCAGGAACACAGGGTTTTGACATACATTTTGGAGCCTCTATGTTTCCTAAGACATACTGACATTTAAGAAGTGTATTCTTTGGCAATGTTTAAATATGTCACGTTTTGCAGAAATAAGATGGCAAAGGGGCTTGAAATTAACTTGGGAACGTTTTGGAATTTGACAAGCTCTCGCCATTTCTGTGATCTTTGATATTTTCTTGAAATATCACTAGAAAACCTATGCTTAGCAATAAAACCTCATTTAGTTGGACTGTTCAAATAAATCTTGTTTCTTAAATGTGCTCACATCACTTTTTCAGTCACCTTCTCTGGGCATATCTTTGCAGTTTTCCAGTCTCAGTCCTCTGGACTTTCCTCTGGAGACACAAGGCCCCGTGGTGCTGTGACACATTGTTTATAGCTTAGGTATGTTCAGGAAAGTTCTCAACTCCATCAAGTTTACCTAAAAGATGACAAGTTTACAAAGCTCAGTTATAAGAAGTATAGATCAAGAACTTAAAACTCGGGGAAAAATTTCTAATCATTCTACCTCAAAGCAAGGAGGTATGTTATTGTATTGTTATTGTATTTCAAATATTTAAGGCAGCATTTTCTGCATTAAGAGCAGGGTCAGCTTTACCAAGGTCATCTTTAGACTCTCGTTGCTGTTTCATAATTTCTGCCTGACTAGTAACAACCTGGAAAATATCACACCTCCATTTTCACACCTGCTGCAGTCGTGCTGCATGGCAAACAATGATTAGAAGCAAATGTATTTACAGCCCAATGAAACCAACATATTTACAACCCCGTCCAGCTCAGGAAAACCCTCAGCTTCACATTCAATCACACAGGTGCAAATGACAGCCTATTTACCACTTGATTTAAATTTCAAGGTTTTACAAATTAAAGAGGCTTATTATATATGCCATACTTCGAGCTTTGAAGGATACTATTTCTATATGAAAGCTACAAGATCTGTGAGCATTCTATGTAGCTAAACGAAAACATAGTTTTGACATCTTAAAATTTAAGCATTATCATTCTAGGAAAAATTGAGGCACACAAAGTGTCAGTCACAAATATGATGAATTTGTATATTTGCAAATGAACAAGTCATTTGTTAATTCAATAAGGCAAGTATGTGAGATCTGTACCATACTGCCTTCTCTAATATTTTCTGTCTCTTATTTCCATAACGCTCAATGAATACGCAATCTGAAAGCAGAGAGAAGCGCGATGAGGATGACTGTCACCAGCATCAGTAAAGCTAACAAATGCCTGGCATTTCAATCAAAAGGAATGCATGCACTGGACAGAATGAACCAATGGGAATTGATTCCCAACCAGATGCTGTGCCAAATCACTTGAATTTATGCCCAGTGGCAATTGTGCACTAGCTGGAAGTTTGGATGCACATCCCTCATTGTGAGTATGGTCATACTAAAAAGGGTGAATTAAATCAATGGAAAGCTGCTTTCAGTTGGATGGGAAGGCTAAGAGAAACATGTTCTAGTTCAAAGCAGAGGAGCAGACAGTGACACTTGTTACTAAACTCTAGCTGGCAAACATGACACAGAGAAAAGACCTGAGGCAGCAGCAGTCCTCATGTCAATGGAATGTATATCACTGATGCAGGAAATCAAGAAGCTATCCTGTTTTCTAGATTTCTCATCTTTCTTGGCAGCAAAGGTGAAACTGAGAACAGGAAGTGGCGAGGGGCAGCACCACAGTGCAAAGAAGCCATATGTTCTACTCACTGCTTTACCTCTAATGTAAAGACAGAAGGCATTGCTGGGACTTTTGGATGAACGCATAAAAAAAGTAACAGGTACAGAATCTTCAGTAAATCAGTGCAAAGAAATAGGTTTTGACAGTGCAATATCTCTTCTAAATTGTTTAGCAGGTGCTTTATTTAGGGTACAAAGCTGAGGCCCTCTCCCTGACCTCATACTTCCAATACAGAGGTAGAATTGCTCTTGTACCCATTTCTATCAGCCATGGAGAAAGAACAGATTGTTTTATTCAGACATGCAGCCTTAAAAAATAAACATGGGTCCACAGGGATTCAAACAATAGAAATCCCCCATAAAATGTGGCTCTTCCATGTCGCCTAAACCTTATAGCCAGGCCAGCTTTGAACTTAGAGCTCCTTACTTTTAACACTGCTCACAGCAGCTTCCATCTCCCAGACAAAGAACAGCTGGGCAACAAGGACAGAGGATGAAAACATTGCTCCTACAGCTTTCCTCCCAGGTGTATACAGCTTGAGCTTTACCAGTATGAATGAATAAATCACCACATGTACATAAGTATATATGTGTAGATGTAAATATTATATTTAGGTTTATATATACCCTGGTGTGTTTGTATTATTGTCATACAGGACATCAGCTCAGTTCCACTCTATGCGAATATTAACAAATGTATGTATATTCTGTTCATCATCATCCACGATGACTTTACCAAGTTTTTCTGTGCACTGTCCTATTTTGTTGATCTGCGCCTTGGTGTCTGTTTCTCTGATGAAGTCCTCTCTCTCAAACATGAAGCTTAGACTGCAGCTCTTCCACCTAAATTATTACAAAAGAGAATTGGTAATTAAGTTTTAACAAGATTTAAATGATATTAAAAACAGACAGTTAAAAGGAGACACTGCCTTGGGCTTTGTTGTAAATTTGTATAATTATTTTTAGTCCTCTGGAGGATGCATTATTATCTTTCTGTATTTATAAGAGTACTGCCCTGGAGGCACCAAAATGAATTTTATAGTCCACTGATTTGCATATTAATGTCAGTCTTGTGGTGTCAAATGTATTTTTTAGCAAATAAATGTCCATGACAATTATCAAAATTTCCCAAGAATTTTATAATATTCTTGACCTGGATTAATTATTAGTTTTTAAGAAGGTATACTGTAAAGACAAAGTAAGAAAAGCAGCACAGCACAGTGATAAACATATATTAGAGATATGAAGCAGATGAACTAAACAAAACACTTATGGATTTTTAACAGTTTTTGATTATAACAGTTTTTGTAAATGTTAAGTTAAGACCTAGGGTCTGATCCAAAGCTCTTTGAAGACACTGGGCTGAAGACTTTTAACAACACAGTTCCGTACTTTTGCCTTTCTACAAAAACATGGTCACTGTGAAAGATCCTTCTCTTGATCAAATGTCCTTAGATGCTTTTCAGAATAAGAATAAAAATTAGGGATAAAAATCAGGGATAAAAGGTAATTACTTGCTACAGCCCAAAATCATAATCGGAGGCTGGGACTGTGACATCCAAAGTTTGTATCACCAATATAGTGAAGATTCTGATTCAATGGAAGTTCATGGATGTACAGCCATGTCTTCTATGCTGCTACATACAGGAAATTGTAGTTTGGTTAAGATTTTTCTCATTTATGAATCTACCCTGTGAAATCCTAATAGATTCATAGTTGGTTTTATCCCTTATTTGTCTTGCATTTCATAATTTTTAAGAGCCATTTTCAAAGCCAGAAGTCCTACTTCTATAGTGCTAAGAAAATGCATAGGCTTCTGGGGCTTGCCTAGACAATAGCAGAATAACAATAATGATACTGTACTAATTTAGGATCCAGTCTTGTTATGTATATATACAGAAAACTCTTACCAGCAGTCAGTCAAAAGACAATGAACTCAATCGGAGATTTCTTTGTGCATGGATGGAAAAATTACAAGCACAGTTAATAGTACTGCATTTTGTTATCAAGATAAATCCATTGGCCTTGCAGTTTATCTCCCTATGGAACTAGTGTAATGTCAGCTGAAATAACGTGTTGTTATTATCAGTGTAATAATTATCATTGTAATAATCTTAAACAATTATTTGGATTAGAAATTTGTCATATTGTCCAAGTTCATGAGGAGAGCTAAGTATATTTTTTTTTATTTTTCCTCACACAGTGTGGAGACGAGATGCTTGTTGTGTGCCAAAAATTAAAAAAGAAAGTGCCATCTCAATGTCTAACAGTGGCAGATTAGGTGAATTTTACAAAAATGGTTGAGTGTCAACTGCTGGCTCAGGGCAACACTTGTTAGGCCATAAATGGGCTGATTGCATGTTCAGAACTACAATTTCCATGAAGTCTCATTCAAGGAGATATTAATGATCATTATTTGACTGTGACAAAATGGTGTCACAGAGGAAATGTATAACTGACACTCTCCACTGGTCCCTTGCAAGCATAAGTCCTGATATGTGATCTTTTGCCTTATGTACACGTTAGCCAGAGTGTTTAAAGGAAAAGAAAAAATGCTTTAAAAATAAAGGTAAAATAGAAGATGAGCAGTCATGACTGATTAAAATGTTTCTTTAAGGTTGATTGCCAATCATGTATGTAATCTTGGGGATGAAATGAAGTGATCTGGAAAAGCAAGCAGAGAAAACTCTCATGTTTCTTTTTTTAAAAAATCAAGAAATCTTTGGTGAGTTATTAAGATTGTTTGCACTTGGAATTTTGTACCCACAATCAACTACAGGAAACAAATTACAGATGTGATTCTATGGAACTTGCCCTTGGAAAGTGCTATGATTTGGCTTTCAGATGGGAGGCAGGCAGAGGTTGAAAATGCCCAGCTCCTTGCAGTACCAAAGATGAAGAGAATGAATGACAGTACTGGCAATGGATCAGATATGAGCCCACAATCACTGTTCTGCAGGGTAAGTCATGGCATATAGCATAGTATTTATGCCAGCCTTGTGATGGCTAAGAAAGGATAGGCTGTGAAACTATCCAGTATGGAGTCTGACAGGCAAAGCTTCTTTCCAAAATCTTTGATTAAATTTAAGCTAGCAGTGAGCTGTACTGGTATGGACCTTTGTATATATGAGCTTGGAATGTTTTTGACTCAGAATCACATGCCACAAAACCATATTTAACGTCTTGTAGTCCTGTGATTTATAATATCTGACTACAAACAGAAGAGTATACTTCCTGTCTGTAAAATATACTTGGCCTTTGTTTGCATTGTAAACCTTCTGTAAAGAAAGAGTCAAGTTTGAGAGCAGGACCTGTTTATCTTTAAGGTTTTGCCAAAGATATAACGAATTTTACATATGCAAAGTTATAAACAGTACTGAGTGTAATGACAACAAAAAAAAGTATTTGGAAGAGCAACTAGTGGAGATGTAGCTCATGACTCTAAAAAATAATTTTCTGGATTTTCTGCTTTTCCATGCTTGCCCTGGGGATAAAAGCAAATTCAGAGGAATTATTTTCACACAGACACAATCCCACTTTATCAAGGAGATAGAATTTTGCAGGTAAATGTTCAGAATTTCTACCTAATTTTCTTCTTAATTGATGTTAATAATTGTGGCTCAGTTACTGCTTGGCTTGATTTTGTGACAGGGAAAAGATGAATAGAGAGGGGATGAAGAGATGGCCAAAAGGGCCTTCCTTGTCTTCAGTCAACCTGCAGGAAACGTCAATCACGACTGCCTGCTCCAGGTCAGCCCATTCTGCCCCTCAGGGACACAGTACTCCCATCAAGGGCAAAGGGGAAGAATACTGCTATTGCCACAGATGGACCCAGTTCACTAAACTAGGGCATCCAAGTGACTCTAACAGTACTCCAAACTAAGGAGGAATCTCTACTCTTACAGCTCTTGGGTTGCTTGAATTGTGAACTGTTTAGTTGTAAGAGAAATGAAGGCAAAACTGCTGCTAGGGTTACCTTTGATCTACACAAAAGCAGCATCACAAAGAGGCACCGGAAATCAGATTACACACAACGGTGTCTGTGTACCTGTGTAGCCACATCACTAATGTAATACTACAGAAAGCTGATTTATTACCAACATTGTGTTCCAGGAGTTTGCAGCCCTGTTTCACACTTTGAACAGCTCGTTATATGGCACCTGCACCTCTGCACTCTTTCTTTTCTGGGTGGTGTCAAATTGAAGGAATACATTATCGGTTTCCATTATCTGGTGATGCATTACCAGAAGAGATCAGAAAAACAGCTGGCTCAGTCTCTCAATCCTCAGCGTCCAGCAACAGCTGACTGTGGTGATATATTACACGAACTCTTCAGCCTATCATCGTAATACATCAAAACAAGGCACTGGTCTGAAGGTGTATTACTCAAAGAAAGGCAAAGCTGAGTGAACCTGTCCAGAAAAGGGGTTCTGGTTTAATTATGGAGCAGAAGTTACAGTACACTGCTCAGAGAAGGTTTGTTAGTTTCAAAATTTTTGTGCATTGGTAAAATTCAATTTGCATTCATACATATGATATTATAGGAGAAGGTCATGTTGTTACTCAGTTTGGAGACAAACACCTCAACAACCAGAGTTCTGACAAAATGTTGCAGTGTGCTGTGTATCAGAGAGGCTGCCATTTTATAATTGAGCCAAGTTTTGAGTTCAACTGATAAACGTAAGCACCAGTTCCTATTGTTTTCATTTCTTCATGGAAATGACAGAAAAGAGCCTGATATTTGAGTCTAGAAATTGAAAGAGCATCCCATCAGTGGATTATCACTACTACCTGTTTTGGCAGCACTCTCAAGGGGTTCCAGGTGATGCTCTGAGTCTGACGAAAAGCAGCAGCAGCAGAGAAGAGGGCCTGAGGTGCTGGCAGGGAAATGGCTTGAGCTGAAGAAAAAAAAAAGTAGAAATTGAGACAGTCATCAGCAAATAAATATAAAATGTTATTTAATTAAACACTTTTCATAAGAGATTAATTTTCTGTAGCTATTTACACCACACTTCACAGTGCTGGATCAACAAGAACCTCCCATTGATCAGGACTGCACACTTGCCATAGGAATGTTTTGGGCTCTTAAGCTGGTGGCAAATCTGTTTGCTCCTTTTAGGTCACTAGGAGTGCAGTAGAGAGAGTGTCTACATTCCATTCTGTTCAAAAGACAGGAAATGCTCCCAAAATGTTCCCTCTGAATTGAGAGTTATGAGTATGAGCTGTATTTTGAATTTGCAAACCCAGTGATGTCAGGTAGGGCATGATATGAAGTGTAACCAACTAGCACTGAGGCAGCAAAAAGTTTACTTGTTTCTCATGCCAGAAGTATTATTTTGCACTATTGTTTCAAAGACTCAACCGCCTCAGCATTTCTCTGCCTAGCTCATGTTCAAGTTTCTTTTTAACCAGGCTCAGGATAGCTCCTTCAGTGTATGCTACTGATTTCACATCCCAGTTTTGTCTTTGTCTCTGCAATATTAGCCTCCATGATCCTTTCCTTCTCCTGCCTCTCATGCTGCTATGCACTCAGCTTTATGTGCTTCCAGCAAAGCCCTTAGAATTGAACACTTTGCTGATGAAAATTCCTTTAACCTTACTTCAGTTAATTTCCACCCTGCTGCTCTATCTACACAAAGTAAACTTTAGTTGGTTTGATGCAGACAAACATATGCTGAAACCACTGCATAGGATGGTAATACTTTAACCTGGATCTTTTCTTCTTTCTCTGCTATTTTTCACTGCTCTCTATCTAAGAAGTAAACAAAACTTTCTGAGTGAGAGTTGCAGCATCTGAATTTACATTGCTAACAGAAACAACCCAGAGATTATTTTTATGGTGAACTGGAAAACTGAGGGACATAGGTTCTTGTGCTCCATGTTTCTTGTTTGGTAGAAGCAGCAGAATCTAATGTTCTTCAGCAGGTATTTGAGAACATAAGATGATCTGAAATGAGGACAATGGGCAGCAGCTGGCTTAAATAACAGTATATTACAGTATATTATAAGCATTGTGAATCAAAGACATAGCTGAGAACGAACATTTCAGCAATGTATTATATGAATCAGGATAATTTTAACTCTATGTTATTATTTACAAGAAGATCTAAGCAGTCCTTTATTTATGAAAGAGATGGGTCATGTTGATATGCATGATAAGAGTCCCTGAATTAAACATGCAGCAAATGCAGATGAAAAGCGTCATCAGTAGTTAATGAGAATGGACTAGCATAGGGCTGTTACACCCACTTTTCTAAGCCTTTAAGATGGTTTGGTATGTTATAGATTTAGTTGTGAATGTAGATGACATGTCCTTTGCTGCAATATCTCATTGTATTGGTGTTGTGGGAGGGTGTACGTGAGGATTAAGGACAATAGAGACACAGGATGACACATGTAAACGCCAGTTACAAAATAGCAGGAAGGAGAAGAGCTGATTAATGGATGATATCCCATAAGGATGCCTCAGTGAGGGGGCAGGTGAGACAGCTGCAGAGATAGAGTGCTTCAGTGAAAGGATCTTCTTTCACTAGCTTGCTCATTTTTAAAATATCAAAGTCCTGCAGAATTCACCTTTCCAGTACAATGGGAAAGAGCAACTCCATAGTGGCATGGCCACCTCAGGTGTGTGCCCTCTTCATCACACAACACAGGATCTACTGTGACCTCCCCAGTTTTCATTACTGATGTAGTGACTTCATCTGTCCCAGTAGATAAGAATTTGGATTTTGTCACAGGAACATAGCAATGTAAGTACACCATGAGAGTCATAAATATCATGCAAGTAGCCATTTCCCAGTGTCACTGTCCTTGTACTGAAAGCAGAAGAAACAGAAAATAAGAATAGAGTACTGTTTAAACACATTGTTCAAGTAAAATCAGCAGATTAAGAATTTATACTCTGGTTGCACTTGGAGTGCATATCTGTGTTCAGTGGGAATACAGCTGAGCCATAGAACTACTTGCAATTTATAAACTGGAAGGGCTAAATTTGTCTGTGATGACCTGATCTAGTTGAAGATTTCCCTGCTCATTGCAGGAGGGTTGGACTAGACGACCTTTTAGGGTCCCTTCCAACCCAAACAGTTCTATGACTCTATGACTAAGGCCCACCAACGACAGGCCGTGCAGTGCAGGGTGGAAATCTCACACAGAGCTACTGAGGAAAGCTGGACATAACCAGCCTTTGGCCACTAACCCTCACCCCATCCTTGTACTTCACCCTATGAATTCTGAAAGGAATAATCTGGAAAAAACAAAACACACTTCACAGACCAAAAAAAAAGGCAAGGTGTCTGCCTTGAGTCATTTCAGCCTTCCTTAGATAAGACAGGAGAGGACAGAAAGAGAGCTTTTGGAAGAAGGACTTCACTGCTCTACTTTCTCTGGCTGGATACTACTAAAGTATGGCCTGGAACAGGTATTATTGAGATATATGGAACAAACAACGTTTTGATACATTCTTATACTTACACTCAGGAGCATTTTTAACCTGAAAAAAGTGTACCAGCAAGTCTGTGAACTCCATGGAGGGCTTAACGTATACCAATGAATTATATAAGAAGCTCCTCTATATTGTGACAATAGTCAAAGCTATGTGGCCAGTTAAGGACCTCAAGAGATTTGACAAAACCATGGTTTTGTTATAATCTTTTCCCTGTTTTCTCCAATTTTTTTATGTGACTTCAGGTTGCATGGGGTTAGTTACCTAAACTGGTAGCTAATACTGCAAGTTTTCCAGAACATAATTTTTCTGCTTCTAAGCACCTTGCCCCATCAACATACTGATAAAAATAGTGGTTATAGTATGCACCTGTTCACACATACGTATAAATAAACCCGCTTTAATGAGCTGAGTGAGCTCAAGGCACATCCACACTGTAGGTCATTTTAAAGATGCACACAGAGATGATAGACTCAAACCCCAAAATGCTCATAAAACTTTTTCTCCTGATTTCTACTAGCCAGTGAATTTGAGACAAAAGAGAACAAATAAAGGTTGGCTACCCTGTATATCTTCTTTCTTGTAGGAACTCAGAGCAGTAAGCCCTCCAGAGAACGTCACTATTTTTTTTAACCTCATCTAGGAATCTACTTGAAGTTAGTGTGGCGCTTGATTCTCTGTGCTATCAGTGCTCCATTGTCATTTAGTATTTGGACAGCTGAGTTGCTATATTGTTCTGTTTCAATGAAAATAATTTCTTGTGTTGACTACACCTATTCTTTTCTACATTATAAATCATCTTAAGCTCATCAGGGATATTATTGTTACCTTTTTCAATGTACTTTGAATACCAACATTCCCCAGCCACAAGTGTCAGCATATTAAGTGCTGTTCAGACATTTGAATATAATATACTCCGTTTCTAAGGCTTCCGTTGTATTACTAGTATGATAATTATTACAGCAAATGATAAAATACTGCAAAATTGTTTTCTCCCCCCTTAATAACATAAATAAAAGGAGCAATTAATTTCCTACAATAAAAACAGGCAATACAATAACGTACAAATGTGGAGTTTCTTCATTATTGCATCAAATTGCAAAACGGAAACATATAATTTCAAAAGGCTCATAAGCAAAAATGGAAACACAGCTGATGTTGCGTCAGCATGTAGTACAAAACTGTGTAGCTTGCACAGCTCGCAGCTAGTCTCCTCAAATGAACCAGTTAGCATTTCTAAATGAAAATACATAACACAAAGAAGCTTCTCCTTTTTTTAAGGCCTTACTTCCAGAATTCAAGGCAATTTTCCAGGGTGTTACTTCTATATACCCATCCAACACTATAAGCTTATAGAATCACTAGTTATTTTAAAACCTTTCTATCATGCACAGCTATGTCTATAGCTTTATCGACAGATCTTATGACAGATGGCAATAGTGTTTTCGAATAGAATCAACATACTTCAAACCTGATAACCCTCCCTCTACACCCCATACATTTACCAGATGTGTTTTTAAACTCTCATTCTGCATTGGTATTTTGGTTTGTTTGGTTTTAGGTTGCTGAGAAAAGGTAACACATTTTCTTTGACACCTCGTGCAATTTTACAAGAATTCAGGGCACATTCCCTGCTTTGCATGGAAAATGTATTTGCACAGTTGTCAGAATGATGGACAGGGGGAGAATGATAGGAAGGAGCACTGATCTTTGCTTGTTATTACATACAATAGCCCAGTAGGAATCATGATGTGTTGGTGAGACAAACTGTGTCCCATTCTGGAACATATTAAGTTTGTCTCCAGGACACACATGACTTCACTAGGGTGTCTAACCTCATTCATAATAGATGCTAATCTTTTCAGGGCTGACTGATGACAGCACTTCCTGCCCTTCACGGAATTAGAGCTGGGTTTTATCAAAGGACTCAAACTGCCTGCTAATTAGACTAATTCCCTTCATCATGAATTATTTATTTCCATTGGTAACCGATCACTGTGACATTAATGGGTTCTGCTCAACTTAGTTTCATACTAATATACACTATAAGTTAAATGTTTAAAAACTCCTGATACTTCACTCCAGGTCAAGTGTATCTACACATAACTCTTGATGTTTTCAATAAAGTTTCGATAATTAAAGACTGTTAGAGTAAATTGCTCATTGCTAAAAAAATAAAAAGAAAAAGAAAATGAAGAATAATTTTAAAATTCTGAAATCAAGGTTCCCCCCCATGTGACATAATATATACAAATTTATTTAAGATTAATAATAAGAGCTCTCTACTGCACCGATAGAGTTTCAAGGAAATTCATAGAGCTGAATGCATACCCCAGTCAGAATTTAGTGCCTGTGGATTCAAAATTCTTGCCCATTGCAAGAAATTTTGGGGTTATAGTATCAAAAATAAGTTCTGTACTCAGGTTGCAAGCATCATATGCACAAATAAAAAATAAAGAATACCTGAACAGACAACAGCACTGCAGCTAAGTACCACAGGGTGGAGAAGTCCAAAGGCAGAATGTGAGTCATCAGTGAGCTGGAAGTGGGAAAAACACAAAGTGTCATTCTGGGGTGTTTTAGCAGCAGCATCTGAGCAGGACACCAGAGGTCATCTATGCAATACGTACAAGATCTCAGCAAGAGAACTGATGGCTGGCTTTTGGCATCACTCTTCAAAAGTTTTCTTGACAACTGAGAGAAAATCCATGGAAGAGCAACAAAAAAATAGAGCCATTTAGAAAACATGGATTGAGAATGATGTTTAGAAAAGAGATGACAGTATGATGACATCTTCACTTATTCAGAAAGATGTTATGGTTAGGCTGGTGATCAGTTTTCTTCTTCATGTCTACCACAACCAGGACAAGAAATAACCATTTCAGTCTGAAAACATGAAGATACACCTGAGAAACTGGGTAAAGGTTTCCTAGCTGTAAGGGCAGAGAAGCACATGTCCAACCTAGGTAAGAAGGCGGTAGAATCCTCACCACCAAAGGGATTTTGGCCCAGACTAGATAGGGACATGATTATATGTGAACTCAGGTCAGTCAGAAAATGATTTTTTAAGGCACAAAGATATGTCAGCTCAATTACCATAACATAAATTACTCATAAAATTCTCCTTCACAATTTTGCCTTCTAAAGACAAAATCTCCTACTGAAAACTTGAAATTATTTGAATAGTTCTCAATGATAAGAATGTCTATTTTAGGAGCATTCTATTCAGAATAACATTTCAATTTTCTATAATTTAAATGTTGATCTTTTCCACTGTCATCACAGACAGTGAAATTGACTTTCATGCAATTAATTAGTGGGATTTTTGTAACTCGTGCACAGGATAGTATAGTTCAGACTGTGCATTTTACAATGGCATTGTTTTCTATTGTTCTGAGTTGGCCTTGGCTGAATGCCAGACGCCCACCAAGCTGCTCTGTCACTCCCTTCCTCAGCAGGATGGGGAGAAGGGAGAAAAGGTGGGGAAGAAATCGTGGGTCAAGAGAAAGGCATTTTAATAAAGCAAAAGCAAAGCTGTGTGAGGAAGGAAATGAAAGCAAAAGATTTATTCTCTGCTTCTCATCAGCAGGTGATGTTCAGCCATTTCCTGGGAAGTAAAGCTTCAGTATGCACAGTGGTTGCTCTGGAATGCAAACATTGTAATAACTAATGCCTCTCCCTCCTCCTCCTTTCTGTTAGCTTTTATCGCTGAGCAGAAGTCATTCGGTATGGAATATCCCCTTGGTCACTTTGGGTCAGCTGTCCTGGCTCTGTCCCCTCTCGAGATCTCGCTCCCGACCAGTTTCCTGGGTGATGGCTAGGGGGGAAAACATTAGGGAGAGAGCCTTGATGCTGAGAAAGCACTGCTCAGCAGCAGATAGATCACTGATGTGTATCAACACCTTTCTAGCTACCAATGCAGAGCATACTATGAGGGCTGCCATGAGGAAAATGACCTCCATCTCAGCCAGACCCAGTATACCCATTTATATGAACTCTTTGGAGATCAAGGGACAACATACCACTTGGCCACTGATGCAATCTGAAGACTTTCCACTTATTACCTAACACAGAGTTGGGCTCAAAGTTCCAATACACTTTATACATATTTATCACTATGTGGTGCATATTCTCACCCATTTCACAAAATAGGTTTTATTCCAGTCTTATTACCCTGTTGTAAAATATGAGAAAAATGTATACAACACTTCAGAAGGATAAAAAAGAGGCTTGTTTGGGGTAACATTTGTAATGATAAGGTGACTTCAAAATAATAAACAGTGGAAGATGGCTGGACAGAATAGTTTATATCTCTTAGCCTAATAAAGACTTGTACTACAGGATATTTGACAAATAGTCCTTCACATGGTAGCTATAAAAGAACACACATCTTTCTAATTCACAGTGATAACACAGAAGTCAGATAAAAACGAACAGGGATTATATTCAGTAAGCCCATGTACATTTCTATCCCAGTGTGAGATACTTCGGCTGTGAAAATAAAGGTGTTATTTTTCTGCTGTTGAAGTAATACAGAATCAATGAGAGGCAACTGTGAGCCTCAATGGCGTCAAGGGGGTTCTGTTGACATTCACAAACCAAATGAGCAGATCTCTGCTGGATTGAGATGTCACCAGAAACCCCAAGATGGCATTACAGCCTTGTTTTTCTAAGTTGTGGGGTTTTTGCAATAAACACATTCAACTGCCTATTTATTCTAATTAAAAAGTAACTTTTTACATTTATTTCGATTTTTCTTCATCCTTTTTTTTGTTGTCCCCTCCCAAGTTATTTGTCCTGCTCTGCCTGTCTTCCTCCTTTCCTCCAACCTATTCTTCTACCCCCTGCACCAACCATCCTCTTCTTGCCTTTCTCTCTTTTTCCTTCTCTCTTTGCTGGTTCTTTGACTCCCCAAATCAAAATGTTTCTGGAATGGGTGACTTTGCTCAGTGTGTTAGCAGCGCTCCCTAATGTCATTTCACCAGCACAAACCATTCCTTCAGCACTGTGGACAGACTATCCTATTAAGCCAAAAGAAATGTCACTCATGTACCACTCGTTATTTGTATAGAACAAGAGACTTCAAGTAGCTCCTGATGCAGCAATATAAAATAGCTTTCATTTCAGAGCTAATAATACCTGACACTTGAACAGAGACTTCCATTCGATGTTCTGAAACCATTTCACAGGCATTAATGAATTATGTCTCACAAGTGTGCTCTGACAAACAGGCTATTCCCATTTCACAGATGGAGATAACTGAGGAGGAAAGAGAGGGGTAATTTGTTATTACAACGTCTCTCAGGGCCCAATTCTTCACTGTTGTATGTAAAGAGTTTCTATTGCTGGCTTTAAGCCAACAGTGAGTAAATAACATTAAAGAGCACTCAGATGTTCCAAGCCTCAGTCCTTTAATAAGAGATCCCTTCTCTTTATATAGTGCACTATGTTCTCCTTGCAAACTGGTGTATAGACACCTTTGGGGACATTTCCTTTCATAATTCTAATTCATAAGTTACTACAGAAATAGGAGATTTTGTACTAAATTGCTCTACCATCATAAATTAAACCCAGCTAACTTACCTTTTAATTCTTTATATACCTTTCACAGTGGGGAATTCCTGAAGGGGAGCATTTTTTACAATGTGACATGAGAAGTGTATTCTGTTAAAATAAAATAGAATGTGACCAGAAATTTGTATTTCAGCATAATGAAAACCAGTTAGGATCACAAAATAAGAGGACACCGGGCAGACAGCCCTTACAAAATGTATGTCAAAGAAAGTGGGTAGACTGGTAACCACAATTTGCTCGAATTAATAATTAAAATTAAGAGTGTGTGCAGTATTACTCAAACTCTTCCTGAGCTGCGCATAGCAGAATTGACTGATATCATGAGATGTGTCTAAAGGATGTCACTTACATCCTCTATAAAGGTCAGCTCTTTGTAGCTGTTTTTAGATGTTTTTGCTTGTTTGACAAATTGATAAAAGAAAAATTACACGAAAATATATTTAGATATGTTTTTATATATAGTGCATAGATACTGAAAGGGCACCAACACTTGGAGCAAAAGGCCAAGGAAAAGCAGATTAATAGGTGGAGGCATCAAAGACAAGGCATGGGTGAACAAGGAGATCAGACAGATCAATACCTGGCTCCAAAACTGGAGCTACCAGCAGGACTTTGGATTCTCTGATCACAGTTTGATTTACAGGACACCAGGTCTCCTCACAAATGATGGGAAAACCCTATCCCAAAGTGGGAAAAGGGTACTAGGCCAAGGGTTAGCACGGCTCATGGACAGAGCTTTAAACTAGAATTGAAAGGGGAAGGAGATAAAACCAGGTCCACTAGTAATGAGCTTAGGGGTAAAGGGCCAAGGATGGGCGTGAAATCGATAGCCCAGCTCAAGTGCATCTACACTAATGCACGTAGCATGGGCAACAAACAGGATGAGCTGGAAGCCATTGTGCAGCAGGACAGCAATGATGTAGTTGCCATCACGGAAACACGGTGGGATGACTGTCATGACTGGAATGCTGCGATGAATGACTGCAAGCTCTTCAGAAGGGATAGGCAAGGAAGGAGAGGCAGGGGTGTGGCTCCGTACATTAGGGAGTGTTTTGATTGTACAGAGCTAGATGATAAAGTTGAGTGTTTATAGGTACGGATGACGGGGAAGGCACATAAGGGAGATTTTGTGCTGGGAGTATGTTATAGACCACCCAATCAGGATGCGGAGGCAGATGAAGCATGCTATAACTGGCTGGCTGAAATCTTGCAATTGCCAGCCCTAGTCTGGCTGGGGACTTCAACCTACTGGATATCTGCTGGAAATATAACACAGCAGAGAGCAGGTGGGCTAGGAGGTTCCTTGAGTGTATGAAAGATAACATCCTGACACAACTGGTAGGTGAGCCTACCATGGGAGGAGCCTCACTAGACCTACTGTTCACAAACAGAGAAGGACTAGTGGGAGATGTGGTGGTTGGAGGCCATCTTGGGCTTAGTGATCATGAACTGGTCAAATTTTCAATTGTTAGTGATATAAGGAAGGGAGGGTTTGTGAAACCTCCACCTTGAATTTCCAGAGGGCGGACTTCAGCCTGTTCAGAACACTAGTTGAGAGAGTCCCTTGGGAGATAGTCCTGAAGGGCAAAGGGGTCTTGAAGGCTGGACGCTCTTCAAGAAGGAAATCTTAAAGGCCTAGGAGCAAGGTGTCCCCATGTGTTGCAAGATTAAATGGCAGGGAAAGTGGCTGGCCTGGATGAACTAGGAGCTTTTGATGGGAATTAGGGAAAAAAGGAGGGCTTACCACCTTTGGAAGAAGGGACAGGCAACTCAGGAGAAGTACAGAGATCTCATTAGGTTATACAGAGAGAAAATTAGGAAGGCAAAAACCCATCTGGAGCTCAAACTGGCTGCTAACATAAGGGACAATGAAAAAAGTTTTTATAAATACATCCAGAAAAAGAGAGCCAGGGAGAATCTTCATCCATTACTGGATGCAGTGGGGAACACTGCAATCAAGGACAAGAAGGCTGAGATACTGAATGCCTTTGCCTCCATCTTCAATAGCCAGACCAGCTACCCCCAGGGTGTTTGGCCTGAGCTGGAAGATAAGGATGGAGAGCAGAACAACCCCCCCATAATCCAGGAGGAAGTAGTTAATGATTCTGCACCTAGACATGCATGTCTATGGGGCCGGATGGAATTCACCCAAGAGTACTCGGGGAGATGGTAGGAGAGCTCACCAAGCCTCTTGCCATCATTTATCAACAATCCTGGTCAACAGGGGAGGTACCAGATGACTGGAGGGTGGCTAACATGACGCCCAACTACAAAAAGGGGTGGAAGGAGGATACAGGGAACAACAGGTCTACCAGCCTGGCCTCTACAGGAAAGATCATGGAGAGGATTGTCCTGAGTGAGTTCTAATGACAAGCAGGGGATCATTGCCAGCCAGCATGGGTTTATGAAAGGGAGGTCCTACTTGACCAACCTGACCTCTTTCTATGACGATGTGACCCACTTTCTTGATGAATGCAAGGCTGTGGATGTCGTCTATCTGGACTTCGGTAAGGCCTTTGACAAGATCTTTGGCACCGTCCTCCACAGCATTTTCCTGGAAAAGCTGGCAAATCATGGCATAGACAAGTATACTCTTCATTAGGTCAAAAACTGGCTGAATGGCTGTGCGCAGTGAGCTGTGATTAGTGGAGTGAAATCTTGTTGACAGCTGGTCACCAGTGGTGTCCCTCAGGGCTCAGTTTTGGGGCCAGTCTTGTTTAATATTTTTATTGATCATCTGGATGAGGGGATTGAGTGTACCCTCAGTAAGTTCGAAGATGACACCAAACTAGGTGGGAGTGTTGATCTGCTTGAGGGTAGGAAGGCTCTACAGAAGGACCTAGACAGGTTGGATTGATGGGCCAAGGCCAGTTGTATATGATTCAAGAAGGCCAGTAAGGGTCCTGCATTTCGGTCACAACAACCCCATGCAGCGCTACAGGCTTGGGGAAGAGTGGCTGGAAAGCTGCCCAGCTGAAAAGGACCTGGGGATGCTGGTGAACAACTAGCTTAACTTGAGCCAGCAGTGTGCCCAGGTGGCTGAGAAGCCCAACAGATGACCTATATCGGGAGAGTGTAGCCAACAGGAGTAGGGAAGTGATGGTGCCTCTGTATTCAGCACTGGTGAGGCCTCATCTCAAGTATTGTGTTCAGTTCTGGGCTTCTCACGACAAGAAGGACACTGAAGTGCTGGAGTGTGTCCAGACGAGAGCCACCAAGCTGGTGAGGGGACATAAGAAGACATATGAGGAGAGGCTGAGGGAACTGGGCATGCTTAGTTTGGAGAAGAGGAGGCTAAGGTGAGATCTCATTGCCCTACCTGAAAGGAGGTTGTAGAGAGGTGGGTGCTGGCCTCTTCTCCCAAGTGAATAATGACAGGACCAGAGGAAATGGTCTGAAGTTGCAGCAGGGGAGGTTCAGGTTAGATATTAGGCAGAATTACTTTACTGAAAGAGTGGTCAGGCACTGGACCAGCCTGCCCAGGGAGGTGGTTGAGTCACCATCCCTGGAGGTATTTAAGAAACGTGTAGATGTGGTACTTCAGGGCATGCTCTAGTGGCTGAAATTGTAGAGGTTTTTTGTGTGTGTATGGTTGGACTTGGTGATCTCAAAGGTCCTTTCCAACCATGAAGATTCTGTGATTCTGTGACAACATCTTTAAAACAAAGACCTTTTCACTGTTCACACAATTTAAGGGAGGATAAAAGTGTGATTCTTTACAGAACAGGGAGAAGAGCGTTGGCCAGAAAAAGTTTTTTGATTGGTACTCTAGAAAATGTATTTAAGTAAAACTAGTCTTGAGCAAAGATGAAAGAACAAATAGTTGCTCCAGTTTCTGAAACTAAGCACAATAGGAAAAGAAAAGAAGAATCTTGTGCAGACTTTTTTTCTTTGTTTTGTTGTTTCAAAATCCTCTTCACTGAAGACTTGAGGAAGCATAAGAAGATGTTTTCGTAAAGGACTGAGGTTGTCATGGGCTATTGCATGGGACTGAGTGAATCATTATGTGGATGCTAGAGCAGTGGAGCAAACCCAGACAGAGATATTATTTTGAGGGGCAAAGACAGCAGAAGGAAGTTAGTACTGTGGCTTTGGGAAATCAGATGTGAGGGACAAAGAGGGACAAGAAAGCAAAAAAAAATAATCCACTAGGTTGAGTAGCCAGTCATCCTGATTTGCTACAGGGTGGCGAAGGAGGATCACTGGAGTGAGAACAAAGGGAGCTGCACTGGACCAGGCACTTCTGGCAGGTGAACATAATTTGTTCCTTTATTTTTAACAGTGCCATTAGGCTTGTGGCACATAAACCCACCTCATTTAAGAAGGGAATTTAAGTCCCTTGTTTATGGGCAACAGCTTGAAGGCAATGCTGACTAAATTACTCCTGTATTATGACACAGGACATCGTGTCTTAAACTTAGCTAGAATAAAGTTCCCTGCAAATATGAGCTTTATATGACACAATATGTATCAATTATCAAAATAAAATCACTGTTTCCTGTACCAGCCCACAAGCAAACCTCAATACAAAGCACATCCAACACAAACACACTCAGCTATAAACATAAAATATGAATATAAATATAGGCGACTTCGTGCAATTTATGATGCTTTTGTATATCCAATCTATCTAGAGGAACATTGCCATCCAAATTCCAACCTAGAAGTTGGAAAGCAAAAATTATTTAATGTATGTGAGATGTATGTGAAAGCCTAAGGGTACCTGAGTCCCCTCTCATGGCTTCTCCCAAGTCTTTCAAGCTAACTCATCCACCCCCTCAGGAAAACTGATTTCCTCTTTGGAACTGATGAGCTGGGATTTATAGGCACCTGCCTAACTACAACATCCAGCTGCTGGTTTTGAAATAAAAGAACAGGTCTGTGATTTGTTACAAGCCACCTATATGCATATAAGGTGCCCCTGCAAATTCTGTCAGTAATGAGCTCTTTGCAGAACATCGCTTTGAAATCAGCTTCCATGATAAAATGAACAATTAGACAGTTGCCACAAAACCAGCCACATTTTGGTTCCACATCTGCACATCATCCATCAGAATGAAGCCTGTGTTTCATGGGAAAAGTACATTGTGCAACAGCAGCATTAAGAGAGAATTGGGATCATAAAGTACATATTCTACTGTACAGAGCGCTGCCAGCCACAGCCATGATTTGGAGGAAGTAATGTGCATTTTCAGAATTGTCTTCATGCATGATCATACAAGAACAGAATCAACTGACAGAAAACTTCACAAGGAACCAGTGAATGATTCTACTGGCCACTTATTACTTTAGCACAAGAATTTACAGGGGCAATAACTTTTTTTTTCTTTTTTTTTTCTTTTTTTTTCTGATGACAAGAGGTCCACACTCAGCTAAAATTATGCCCCTGATAGCCCCAAAGTTAAAGCAAAAGTTAAGCACATAATGAGTACTTTGAACACATGTCCATGAGTAAGTCCAGCAAATATAAATGAAAATATTTTTTTCAGTTCCTATAACTTTCCAGTTAACCAAGAGATATCTGCTTTGTTTCATAACATTCAATTATGCAACTACTATTATTTCTGAAGATACTGGCCTGTGAGAATTACACTTTCAGTATGAAGGAACCAAACAAAAAAATACCCAAATGGTAAAACTTTGATATTTATGCATGAGAAGATTTTTGAACCACTCAGTGAGTCATTTTATGGAGCAATTAACTTTCCTTTTTATGTAGATATTTTTTCTTCGTCTGCCACCTTTTTAATAGTCCTTTGCATAAATTGGTAAAATAATTTCTCATTCCCTCAGAAACAACAGCTGCATTGTGAACTCCTGAATTGGCATGTCTTTGGAATATATTATAATAATTCAGAAACTGCTGCCATTTCTGTCAAGCTTTCATTCATACGAAGGTTGCTTCAAACATCCCATCCTCCCTCCCCCTTCCATTGCTATTGCTGATCTCAGTTAGACTGTCCAGCCACTTCCCCTGCTCTCCCAACTCCCTCTCCCTCCTCCAGTCTCAGCCCTCTCTCTCTCAAGCTCTTGACACAAATCTCCTTCCCTTGCCCCTCCCTAGGTCTGGCTCTCTGTAGACTTCTCGGCTGAATTAGACACAAATGACTTGTCTTGACTTTCAAAGCCCTTTGTGGCCTATCTGCTCACCACTGACCCTCTCATGTTCAATATCAAAAGGTCAGCTCTTGCTTCCAATTAGTCTATGAGCCAAGGTATCTTCCTCTGACTGTAATGCTTTCAAACAAGCCCAGTCATGCTCTTTCCTCTGTTGCCCCTCGCACTTGGGTAAGGAATTGCCTATCAGTATCTGCAAAGCTCTCACGTTCTGCCTTTTTAAATCCCCTCTCAGATCTTCACTTGCCGTCAGAAACCGCAGCAAGGGCCAGGCTGCTTGTGTGCCAGGGCAATGCTAACCAACACAAAAGGAGGGCTTCCTAGGGGTCCTCCCTTGTTTGTACCTCATTGGTGTTGGTCCTTTACAGGGAAATGCAATTTTTGTTTGCTTTGTTTGGCTGCACCTTGCAGTTGTGACTAGTAACTTGAACTTGTGGGTCCTTCAAAGATGCCCAAAATAATGAATAAGAGAAACAATAATATGGAAAGTACAGATCCTTGCTTTCTAGGGCCCAAACTAGGCCACTGCAAAGCAAATGAAAAACGTTGCTCAATTAAAAGTCCTGGTCTGTCACCTGCAACTTCGCGGTGGACCTTTCTCATTTCAGACAGAGCTGCCAAGACTGGTAAAACTACACAGCCTATAGCTAAAGTTGGGTAGAATTCCATAGCAATTTTCTGGCAAAAAGCTTGTCCTCTTGCTCAACATCAGAGGCCTGCCCCACCTAGTAGAAATTCTTAAATTCTCAAAGAATCAGACACCAGCGTATTTTAACTTGAGCAAATTCACCCACCTCGCCTCAATATTTCTCTTGAAAATAGCTGCACTGCTTTGGTGGCACTTTCCCCAAAATTTCAGACTGATGTATATGCACAAGAAAAATTAATTCTGATAAAGGTTATAAGTAATTGAAATTCTATTAAGTATCCAAAATTCATTCATATGAGTAACTGAAAACATGGCCATTCAATGGGAAGTTTAAGGCAAACTGATAGACGATGCTCCCAGCTCCGTATAATAAACAGAGAGATACTATGAGAATAATTGTGGGTTGTTCAAGTAGAGGATGGAGATGCGTGTGTGGGAAGTAGCAGAATTGAGGTAGCCAAGTGAGTAGAGTGTAGGTGAATAGCTGAATGGCTTAACTGTTAATTTCCTTTTTTTTAATGATTTATATTAGTATGCAGAGGAGTGGGATCTAACTCTAAGAACTTTTCGGAGCAGGGAAAAATCACACATAATGTGTACATAACCATGTGAAATACAGAACCACTATGTATTCCTTACGTAATTCACTTGAAAATTGTAGATTTTTGACGGAAAAGTCCTGCTGGGTTTCATAACCTGGGAATGTAACTTTCATGAAGCAAACTATTCTTCAAGAAATGAGTAACAATGCCATTTGCTTCATACCTCTGACACAATATTTAGCTCTGTCATTTAAATATAATTGCTCTATTTTAAAAATGTTAGTTCTATTGATAAATGCAGATTGCAAAGAATAAGTAAATTCTCTTACAGTGATAAAGTGATTGTTTATTAGAAAAAGTAAGAGAGCTGACACTTATTCCACATTCTAGACCTAAAAAAAAAAAATAAAGTTACCATTATTATTGTAGCTTAGTTATAGTAATGGTTCAAGGTTTTTGTGGTCTAGTATTTTTAATACTCCAGTGTAATCTACTTCAGTCATCCTTGACAGAGAATAAAGATGGGTTTTCAAAGATCACAGCTTTTAAGCTGTGTGGAAATGCCCATTTCCCATCTCGAGAGTAATCACATACACAAACACAGAAAAACACAATGATATTTTGAGTAGTATTTATAAACTGAATCTAGGACAAAGTGCACATTTTTTTTTCATGGCTAAATTCATGATGTACCCAGAAATCCCATAGTGCTAGTAAAATTGCTGTCTTTAAGGGTATTTCATCCCTCTGGCAATCACAACAGCAGCCTTTAGCACTGACATGAAGCCATCACTTAAAATCAGCTTGTCGTTTTCCAGTGAATATAAAATTTATACTGCTTTCCAAAGTTGGAAGAAAAAAAAAAAAATCCCAAACCCTCTAGCACCTGTTTCATGAGTAATATGTCAATACATGTATATATATTTTTAAACAGTTAGAAAACGTGAAGACTTTTGGCTTCACAGATTATATCCTCTCCTCTGTGGTGAAATTCTTTCCATGCCTGCCTGAAAGGTTCAACTTCAAACTCGTCAACCTTCAAACTATCAATATAGTCTTGACCTCTGCATTCAAAAAACCATTCCTGATGGATTGGAAGCAAGAGTCTGCATTTATGATATCTCAACCAACTACACTCTCAAGATCAGTTAAATATGGTGTTCATTTTGGTGCAGGGGGCAAAGATCTGATGAGATCAGGCAGTAGAAGATTCTGCAGCTGCAGTCAGAGGCCCTAAATCTCTTTTTTCCTAGTCATGTGATGCACTCCAGAATACTTCTTTCTGTGTTTCTCCCTGAGCTCATGAGGACTCAGTGTCTGTTGAAGAGGATGGTTCATTCTGGCACTGGCATACAACTTGGGTCTTACAGATGAGGAAACGGGAAGTTCTGATAATGTCTCTGCCTCTATGTCCCACTGAAAAACTGAATTGGCTTTAAAGTAAAGAAATGAGATATGTAAAATACGTAAAAATATGTAATTTTTTTTTACACTTATTCAGAACATGTTTTCAAGCTTTTCTGTCTAGCCATGGAAGCAATAAAATTATTAGTAAGACAGAAAAAGAGAGATCTACAAAAAGAAAGAAAGAAAAAAAATCCAATGAAGTCAAAAGAATTTACAATCTTGATTCATCTGGGTGTGTCCTAAGGACATGTGGATCATTTTGTTCCCATGCTGTGCATAATGTGCAAATTTTGCCTTACTCTCAACTCTTAGTTTGGCACCTTTCAGAAGGACTAAGCAGAAATAAAATTGAACAAATTTAAGAGTCTTTTAACTTCAGAATACATTTCACAAATTGTTTTGCATTGCTGACCTGCATTTTGTTTAGCAACATTCAAACTATTCAGCTTTGAATTTAGCAACATTCAGCTTTTTGTTGAAGCTATTAGTAAGAGAAAATCTGAAATTGCACAATATTTCATGTTATTTCAGAACAGACAGTTCCAAATCACACAATATTGGAGAAGTGGGAAAAATATTAGCACATGAAAGAAGTAACATAAGCTTAATCAAAAACCTACCTTTTCAATGACAGTGCTGCTCCGAGGCTCCCAGACAGCATGCATGAGTCAGTCAATGGCTGTGCAGTTGGACTGGAAAACTGGTTTTATTGTAAAACCCACACAATCAGGAGAGACTTTGGGCTGTGTTCTGCATTCTTCCCCCAGTATCAGATAAGCATTTAGAGTGCTTATCTTGATTTGACAGAATTTTATCTGAAGGAAACCCACATTTTCCTTGTCAACACAATTTTCTATTTTAAAAAAATGAAATTAGGTTTAATTGTATTTACAGTTTAAAAAGTTGAAATATCAGTATTTCATTTTATCCAAAAAACCATTTTCTTCAGCCTGAAAATTTACTAAAATACATGGGAAAGCACATATGTAAAAGCATGTATGCATGTAAGTATCTGTCTTGATATAAAAACAGTTAACTCCTTGTCAAAAACTCCTTAAAAATAAGTAATTTCTAAATGCTAGCACGGAGTGGAGGAATGCTTACTTTTAAAAAGCAACATTGAAAGAAAAATCTCAGGAGACAATGTGCTAAAATTTAGTATGCATGCTCCAACAGAAACTTGGTTTTGTTTGTTTTTTGTTTTTTTTTTTTTCTTTCTGTTTTCTAATGTGAATGTTAAGAAATTATGCTGACAAAGTTCTTTTTAAATCAAGATCACTTCAGCAGGTCTTGCAGACTTTGGTACTATCGTATATTGTAAGCTCAATTATTTTAAGTCAAATTCAGTCATATTTATGACATGCTGTTGGTCTATTTTGTGTTCATCACAAGATACTGGTGCAATTTTATCCATCTAAGAATAACATCTAGTCATAAATACTTCATGACTCTACTATACAGGCCAATCCATGATGCACCCAAGCATGTGCACAGCTGGATACAAATACACACAATGCAGTGCATAAGGAGAAACAATAGAAAGAGACAGCTACAAATTTAATGCAAGTTAAATAGATCTGAAATAAGAAAGAGCACATTTTAAAAGGTAATTCAAAATGACATTTTAGAAAGCAATCTCGGAGTTCGTACTCATTCAAAATCACTCACTTTTTTCTGGTTTGCCAGTTCCTCCTGGTTACCAACTAGTGCCTATGTAATTCCAGTAGCCTCTCTGCTGGAAGCTGGAGGCCGTTGCATTCAGATTTAGCACCATCTAGTCAGTGCCACTCCATCACAAAATAAGAATTGCTCGTTATTTCTCCTACCTTTAGTTCAAAATAGCGCTGTCTGTGGCCCTAACTTGAAATACAAGTAGTTATATTCTACCCTCCACTTCACTATGAATGACATGACTCTGCCCAACTATGTGGCAGGCCACAAATCAGCTTTTCTTTTTCTGCTTCTTCAGAGTAAAAGCGAGAATCATGAGGCTGTCTGTGGGATTATGAAAAATGTCTCTCAACTTTTCTCTCATCTCTGACCCTGTGTGAGTCACTTCACAGCACCAGAAAGTTACTTCGAGCAAGACTTACATTCTTGGGGCAGTACGCAGCTATTTTCTCACTTAGGCATCTCCTGTAAACAAATACTCAGTCATGTGAAACTAACCTGTTGGAAAGGGCTGGATCACACTTAAAACTAGGTCAAGTATAGGTGGCAGAAATGTGGCAGTGGATCAAACAACATCTAGCTGGTGAAGCTTTGTGGAACCCTACAAGAGGTCAGAACCCAAAAATGTGTCACTTTATGTTTTTCTTTCTCTATTTCAGGAAATCTAAATAAATAACAAGAAAACCTACCAGGACTTTCTTTACCCTTCTAGAAACAGGCATGGTTCCTGTGTGCCATCTGAAGAAGGCACACATGGTGCTGATGTATGAAGGTCAGTACTTGGAGAATCTGATGGTGAACAGGATGGTGAAGATTACAGAGTTATCCAAAGCTATCCATCACCTGAATAAAGGGAAAGCAGCAGGTATTGATCAGTTCTCTGGAGAAATGTTGAAAGGGGGTGGGAAGGTCAAAACATGGAGGTTACAGTATCTTGGAAAGGAATGAAATCAAGATCAAAAGACAGAGGCAGGACAACAAATTCTCAATGTACTAAGCACAGCATGTATATTGTAGGACAGCTGAAGGGAAATTTCACAAAGCGCACAAACAAGTGTATCATGGAAATATACTGGATGTCAAAAAGATGAGACACAGGAATGTCAAAATACGACCTAAGACTACGCAGAGGGAAAACGGAAACTCTTACATAGCCATTAGCATAAAAGTCAGTTGTGTCTGGGACCTGTTTGTTGCAGATCTGCAATTTCTACCAGTTATTAAACAGAATTCATCAGAGAACAAAAACTGAATATACAAAACATGGTATCTAAAGCAGGTGAGAATTCTGGACAGAATTGCTGAAAGGCAAAGGCACATACACTTGTCATTTTACTTTATGAAACCTTTTCCTCCAACTGTTGCTAGGTATGTTTTCCTTGGTACCTGACGTAAAACTTCTGAGGCTGGGAGGGTGGTTCTAGCCACCTTTGTTCAGCCCAGCACAACACAGAGAAGTGTATCAGATATTGGATGTTATGCAAGTGTGCTCTAACACACGAGTCCTGCTGCATTAAACACTTTACTATCTGAATCAAGTGGGAACCTAACCCTACGACATGTCACAAATCAAGGAATTAATTTGAAAGAAAATGTCTGATCGCAGAGCAGAGATAATCAATGAAATGCTTGAAAAATGGCTTAAACTAGGCTGGAAAACTTGAGGAAGTATTTTGGAAAAGTTATGAAGTGTGGGGCTATGCTTAAAACCACATGAAACGTTTACGCTTATTTCTTTTTTAATTAAACACTATTTTAAAGACCACATGTTACTCAAAAGCCTGAAAAATTTAATATGAAATTATTTCTAGAAAAATACAGGAAGTTTTATGCTTGCACCATGAACTCATCTGAATTTTATTTCCTCCTATCTTTAAAGGAAAATGAACCATGAAGAACCCCATTTATTCCCATGACTAATGACATTACAAACATGAAGTCTGGTCCAGTCATCTGTATCTTCACTTAAGCCAACAACATAGGTGAATAAGCATTTGGCAGAGATTCTAGGTTACTCTATATGTTAAATTACTGTTTTACAACTGAACACCCACTGGGAGAATTGTAACAAGTAGGTGAAGCATTTTCCACTGAACACTCTCTTCAACATCATCTCATAGTGACTCTCACCATGATTCTAATTGGCAAAATAAATCTGGTTGCTTGAAATAGAGCCACCTAAAACCAAGACAATATTTCTCTTCTTTGGTTTCATTCTCCAGTCCAGGAAAAAACAAATAAATAAATCAATCTGTTGTGCATAGTTTGCTCCATGCTAAAATCCCAGGAAAGGGCATTCTAACACATGTCCATAAAGGATGAACAAATACCACACCAAAAGTGTTTGGATTGCTTTCAGCAACATGGTAGTATAAATAACACTAGACTCTATGTGCTTTCAAAGTATTCTGGATTGATTTTCTTTTTTCTCCTTTATGCTGCCCTTACAGTTGTGTAACTCAGCCTCATACACTGCATTTACATTAGCAGGTAGAATTAGCCCCCAATATCTGCTCACTTCCTTCAGAAAAGCATGTTTTTATTACTGCCAACAATACAGAGTCAGAGGCGGTTGTGTTCAACCCTCTCTACTTCACCCCAAATGTCAAATTTGTCATTCATAAGTCTGCCAAATGATATCTTACAACTTCCAGAAGTATGTTAGGGAATTCATCAGCACGTGTTACTTTGGAAACAAAATCTGACTTATGCTGGAACTTGGAGATAAAGAAAAAAATTTTTGGGAAGCATAATCAAAAAGATAGCAAACAGCACTCAACTCATGTAGACTTCTGGCATCACTTACATAAAGTTTAATTCAGGCTTCCTAAACTATCTAACCTCTTCATCTGCCCTGCAGAAGGGTTCCTACTCAGTCCTACAGAGCTTGTTGCCATTAGCCAGCTTAGGCAGCTATTGCAGAAAGTCAACGGGAAATACTGTGGGATTTCCAGTGGGAAGTCAGTGGCCAGATTTATTCACACCAACTAGCTGGCTCAGATACATACCTTTTCTTTTTTACCTCAGCTTGAAGCTGGGGGAGCTACTCTAAAGTACCTTTCAAAATCAATGAGAACATGATTTTGCCATTTCTGCCATTCAAGCTTTTTCTCCAGAAACATAAGGAGAATGAAACACAGTGATCTGAATTGGAGTTTCCCTAATTTACTCTTATCTTGTAGGTAATATGAGGATTAAAAGAATGATTTTATGAGGCATCCTATAACTGGATTCTGTACATAAAAAGAATAAATCAATACATTGATTTTTCCTCACTAACAAAGATAATTTACCACAAACACTGTGTTTATTACAATTCATTCTGCTGTATTTCTGCCTAGTGAAGTTATTTGTCAATTGTAAAAGGGAAAAAAAAAAGCTCTCATCATTCCCATTTATTGTCCTCTCTCACCTTTAAGTGTTGACAAATTCCATCAATAAAAAAATTGCCCATCATTCTCTCTTGAATCTGCCTGGCCAAACCCTTGTAATTCCATGCCAGTAGAAGAAATGATGCTCTCTACTTTGCCTTGACTAAACAATGCAAATGGCACCAGAAGATAGCAGTATTCTTGTCTACAATATAAGATCATTATGCAGAACTCACAGCCTACTTTGCAAATGCACACCCTATTGCTTACAGTGATGTTAATTTGTAAGAAGTGTAACAAGACCCACCAAAGATTTTAGCACTTCTCACTTTGGAATCTCAGAGTGCTCTACCAAAATAAGTATCTCCTGCTTCCTAAGATCGTTGCAAATTAAGTTTTTACCTGAAAGAAAAAAAACAAACATCTAGGATAGAAAAAAAACCCAAGCCTCAAAACTAAGGGCCGTATTATGAATCTGTTCTTGCCTTTTGTAGAAATGATTTGCACAGATAGACACATTAAAATTAATTGGACTATTTCAGTAAGTAGCTGCATACCAGTGAAGATAAGCAGCTCACAATTTGACTGCTATGACACTCAAAGTTCCACACTATGTCCCCTAAAAAGGCGGTGTGGTGTAATGAGAAAGGCATTGGCTGGCCTAGAATCTGAAGACCCAAGTCAGAAAATGTGCTGGAAAGAACCTAAAAAGATAATGTAGTCCAGCCACTTTATCAAAACAGATACTTTTGCAAGACATATTTATCTAGTTTCCAGCTAAGCTTTCCCAATGTCCCTAGATAGCCTTAGGTATTGTCAAGTTTCTTTTATCATCAGATCTTTTTTTATAACTCCCAAGATGAACTTTGCTGAAATCATATTAACTTCATTTTCTTCATTCTTTTACTTCTTTCTCTTTCTAAATTGCACATTTTTTAAAGCAGCAACTGCTTCCAATTATGCTTATATATTAATTTACAGAACCTTCCCACTTGAAGTTTCCAGATTATATTATAAAACAAATAATCTTTATTGTCAGTTTTCTGCTCTAGTCAATCTTTCATTTTTTAACGATACTGAAAGCAATCAGTCCTGGTCCCAGTTGTCACTGTAACAACGTTCTTACTGTGAAATACTACTGATTTCCTGTTATGCTTTAGACATTATTGCCATCCCTCTTGCAAGATACTGTCAAACAAAACTGCAAGACTCTTTCATCTGACCAAAATGTCAAGAAAATGAAGAAGAGTTCTTCCTCTTCACTTTTATTTAATTATTTATTGTTAATAGATGCTTTTGATTCACTAAAAGCTTTCCATCCTCTCTTCCTCTTATCCCTTTCCTCATCTTCAGACTTGTTCTCACCTAGAACAGGCTCTTTCAATGGTCTTTCACTGCTTCAATCAGAGTGATGGTGGTACCGACTTGGAGTTACTCACCCTCTTTGGATTGGATGGCAGTTAATTTCATGCTTTTATCTAGAATTTCACCACAGGCACCTCATTTTCTCAGTTCATCTTCTGTGAACTTCTTTTTCCAGTGATCATCACCAGCACATTTTACCTCAAGCATGAATGTAAACAATGACCCTTGAACTAGAGAGAGCACAAGAGGGGGTGAACATGTAAAATGGTGAAAAAGACATAAAATCTGTTTCTTTCATGACATCTTTATCTCTAACACTTATAACTGAAATATAAAAGGTCTGGTTATCACTCTCAGGCCACAGCTGGACACAAAACATCTTCCTCTGCAATGATAGCCATGACCGACACTTGGTTCAGGGTCAGAAAGGGATCTAAAGGTAGCTTTTATTTCAACATGTCCGTTCAGCATTTTCTTTTTAGCTCAGAAATACAACAAATACAAACTAGAAAATGTATTTGGTTCCCCAGTGAAGCTTTTCTGGAAATGTCACTTTTTTCATCTGAAAATATTAATGTGTTTATTTTAATCTATATCACACTCACAGCCCAGAAAGCCAACCACATTCCAGGCTGCACCAAAGGAAGTGTGGCCAGGAGGGTGAGGAAGGTGATTCTACCCCACAACTCTGCTTTCATGAGACTCCACCTGGAGAACCGTGTCCAGCTCTGGGACAGCCAACATAGGAAGGACTTAGATGCTTTGGAGCGAGTCCAGAGGAGGGCCACAAAAATGATTAGAGGGATGGAGCACCTCTCCTATGAAGACAGGCTGAGAGAGTTGCGGTTGTTCAGTCTGGAGAAGAGAAGGTTCCAGGGAGACCTTATAGCAGCCTTTCAGTATCTGAGAGAGATTGAATCCAAGAGAGACTCTCTGGTTGAGAGATGAGTATCTACAGGAGAGATGGGAAGGGACTCTTTATCAGGGAGTGTAGTGATAGGATGAGGGGTAGAGGTTTTAAATGGAAAGAGGGGAGACTTAGATTAGATACTAGAAAGACATTCTTTGCTGTGGCGGTAGTGAGACACTGGAACCAGTTGCTCAGAGAAGTTATGGATGCCCCATTCTTGGAAGTGTTCAAGGCCAGGATGGATGGGGTTTTGAGCAACCTAGTCCAGTGGGAGGTGTCTCTGCCCACAGCAGGGGGGTTGGAACCTGGTGATCTTTAAGATCCCTTCCAACTGTAACTATTCTATCACCTTTTTTTTATTCTTTTGGGTGACTTTTTGCAAAAAGAGTTGCTTCCTCCTTGTTAAGTGTACTTGTGATATGTTTAGTTTTTCTTCATTCTTTTCACATTTTTAGATTGTCAAAATTATGCTTCAGTTGTTCCTTCTAGCACACACTTCTTTTTGAAGATGGTGCAAATTTGGGTTCTTAGAATGGGGGAAAGAAAGAGGAAGGAAGTAGCAAAAAGAGAGAGAAATGAAAGAAACAGCAAACTGAAATTGAGATTGCTTCTAAATGTAAACTAAACTAAAAATGTAAACTAAAATTTCCATATAAGTTTTATTAGAAATAACTCATTTTAAAGTACCCTATAAAAATATCAAATTTTTACTGGGATGGCAGCATTCTTCTGTCACAAATTACATTGCAGAGAAATAGTTGTAACAAATGTACAGGAAATCACTTCCAAATTGTCATTTTTTCTTTCTCGGTCTCTATTTCCAGGTTTCCCCTTCTTGTCCTCTCCTATGACTCTCTTTTACGCCCTCACTCGCTCCCATGTTCTTTCTAGAAATAACCTTATGCTTCTCATTGCTGTGAGCTTTTAGAAAACCTCTTTCTATATAACACCTCTCCATACCTTGGCTCCATCACCTTTAATATTTCCTGTTTATGTATGTTTTATTCCTTCTTCCTTGCCCTTGTGTTGATTCCCCAACTCCTTCAGCTCAACACTAATTCTTCACTTGAGTCTCCTCTGTGCTCTCAGTAGAGAATGCTGGCATCTGTTCCTGTTGGGACTGGCTTTCTTTTGCCACCTGCAATCCATATCCAAATATTTATACCCTTGGGGGAGGATGAAAAAGGGAAAAGAAATCTTTCCCTCTGTGTATGCAACTCACTGCTTCATGCTTGCTCTTTTTCAAATTCAAACTTATTCTAATATGGCATACAGCAAGCAAAACTCTGAAATGCAACGTTTCTGGCAGATGGTGGTGTGACATACTGGCTAGATGTGGTGTTGCAGAAGGACAAGTTACTCAGGCAGTTGCATTCTCCTGCTCAAAAGTTAACACAGTGCTCCCACAGCAGGGAACATAACTGGAATGATTTGAGTAGGGCTGTTTCCAACCAGAGATGCTTTGCAACACTCTGTTTCATCCCCGTTCTGGTGACAAGATTCACCTCTGTTGCTTCTCAGTTAGGGTTCCGTTGCAGTAAATCTGAGGATACACCAACTGATTAGCCAAGAAGTTAATTTTGAAGACTAGGAATAGACTTGTCTGAATTACTAAAGGGGCCAATATGAAGCCTTTCACTTTCACAGTCAGTATGAATGGGAAAGCAGAATAAATTAGGATGTGAGTGTCTTCATTTTTCATGGTTTTCCTCCCTGTGAAAGATTTTCATTTTATAATTTATTTCAAGTGATAAGAGAGCGTATCCTGATGTCAATGACCTCAGGGTGGCAACATGGGACCCACCTCAGTCACTGTCTCTAGGTACAGTACAAATAATAAGTAATGATCTTGGCAATATCCAAATTTCTAAGAGAATTTTTGGAAATAGTATCACGGAGATTAAGTGCTACTTCTAATTTTTTAATCAGTTTCTCACAGACAGCAATGCTCAGGTGCATTGACCTTAAACTTAGGTAATTATTATAATTAAAGAGCTAATACTCCATTCACAAATGTCTGCTGCACTATCTCTATTGTCTAAAGCCCATTATTCTGCACATAGTTCTTTTTCTGTTCCCTGTTTCTTTGGAACTCTTCCAAAATCTGCTCAGTTATTGTTTAAAGCCTTTCTCGGTATGTTAGTGTGTTGGTATTTTGTGCTCTGCATTCTCTGACTTATGGATTATTCCAATTTTGGAGAGATATTTTCTATATCCATTCACAGACATTATTCATCCCATATCCAACAAATATAATACCCTTCTAATCAATCATTACTGCAAGCTCCCCAAATAAAACCATCCTTTCTTTATTCTGTTAAGCAAATTAGTCAAATGAATGTTTTGTAAAACTTGCTGTCTTTTTCGGTCCCTTGGCTCCCAGCCTGTCTCACTCCTCCTCCCCTTTCTTATTTCCTTTACCAGTGAGTGTTACCCGTACACCTCAGCTATATTTACAGGACTACTTCGTCTTATTAATTTTGTCACTGGAATGAAGTCTATGCAAATGAAAGACTTTGTCTGAATGGCTACCAAACTGTACTCTTTTCCAACGCCAAATTTCTGTCCAAATTAATTTTAAATGGTGTAGTTGGGGACTGGGAGGGAGGTCCACTCACTAAAGATAAATATTTAATTTCACTTTCAGACATTTTGAAGAAAAATAATGTATTGATTAAAAGAAAGTGGTATCTCTCTCTGGCTTTACCCTACAGGTCATCTTGGGTAGAAGAAAGATTAGTTCAATTCCTTCTCCTGCCCGAATATTTTTGAACCACGTCTCCTGGAAGAATGCTTAACTACCATGTTACAGTTTTCATATTCTGGGATAAAGATTCTCTCAATCTCTCCTGCTGGTGCTATTCCACTTGGCCTAATATACTTAAATATTCTGAGAGACAGTGAAAATTATTCAATAGCTTGAGGTTTGGGGTACTTGTGTGGAAAAGGGGACCTCAGGGTTCAAGTCCTTGCCTCAATAAATATCTAAGCATTTTTAAACAAAGCAGAATTTTAACAGGAAAAAATGAAGGAACTTAAATAAAAGTATCACTCAACAGTCTCCAAGGCATTCTCACAGACAGTGACAACTGATGAAGAAGAGAGAGTATGGAGCCCACGCCTTCAACAGGTAAAACACATGAAAAAGGATGGGGATTCACAGGTTTCATGAAACTGGTGTGGACAAGTGTTTTTCTCAGTTGAGAACCGTTCAGCCGCTACATAGCAACTCCGTTGATCATTTTGGCATGACAGTATATGTTCATCAACCCCTATTTATACTTTTGTTGGTAATCACAAAAATAGTAGAATATATGTCCTTACATAAGAAGCTTGGGGAAAGGAAGGGAGATATTCCTGCCAAGATATATCCTTGGAGGTTACAGTTCAGTAGATTTCATTATCATAGAAAATAGCTACCAATGGGAAAGGGTAGGAAGGAGAATTGAACAGAAAAGGAGTTGAGTTACAATATACAACAACCTCTATAACTGACTTCTTTAGTGAAAAATAAGTATTGTTGCTTAACATCTCTGTTGCGGTTCTGTACAACAGGTGAAGGATGGATACTTACTTTGGGGATTTAAGCTGAAGTTCTCTTTCCTGTGAAATAGATCTTAAGGTGAAAACACAATGATATAAACAATTTGCAAAATTACATTTTGTATCATTTCTATGGAAAAATGAAAACAAGCAGAGATCTGCTTCTGCTTCATAGCAGCTTAGCAACTTGCTTCAGTCAGACACTTAAGAATATAACGAACTTAAAACACAAATGAGGTCCACAAAGACACACATTTATAAAGCTTGCCAAAGAACACCACAAATTACATGTACTACTCCATGGGAGAAATAGTGTAACATCAAATCAATCTGTTAAAAATTTATTTTGTCATGTTCCTGAATGTTCCTCCCTCAAAACATGAGTGCCTTTTTTAAAAGAAATCCTGTATATTTTCAGAAATTATGTTTTCTTTTATTCATAAAGTGTTCATTAATTAAAGCAAGCCAATATTGTCAGTGGAGATGCATCTGTTACTCTTAGGAGTCTCCAGGACAAATCCTGTTTTGGTGACGTCTGTCTTACTATTGTCCTAATGGAGCAAATGGCTAAAGACTCAGTTCTTTCTGATGTATATGTGTTATACATGCAATTAGAGTCCTGCTATAGTGAAGAACCACTGTCAGCAGAGATTATTTTAATGGATGTACAGTATTACTTTAAACTAAGTCTTCACCATCTGTTCATCTTAATTATAAATGCAAAACCAACATATCTTACATTAGCATCAGAAAATGGGGAAATATCAGTGACTGAAATGTCCATATATACTCTTTGTGCAATACTGCATGCATCTGTGCCATTTTTCGTCTTCTTTTCCAAGCAGTACAAATTGAGAAGGGAGGAGGAAAGAAGCGGGTAGAAAAGTGCTTATTCTTCACAGATAATTTTCTGGCATGGTTGAATATTTTTTCTGGCAAACAAGGATTCATTACAGAAGATTTCAGTATATTATGCCTCAGAATGCTTTCCGAAAACACGTACCCTACTTGCACTCATACCTAATTCTAGCTCTTTCTGGCCGTCAGATAAGTAAGGAAAATTAAAGAAAGAGCCAGCGCATGCTAATGCCATCTAATAAATCACCAAAAAGCAGGTAAAAAAACAAACATGAAGTTTGCATATTAATTCTTATTCTTGATTTGTCAGCTTTGTGAAAATTTCATACGCTATTCCGTACGTAGTAAAATTGTAATATACACAGATTTAACTTATATCATAATACAAGAAAAAGCCTGGAATAAAACTGAATCTGAGTTCTAGGGCAAAATAATCACACTGAAACCATTATCAGTGTAACACTGAAGAAAACCAGTGACAAACAATGCCTCAGATCCCTAATCCTGGCTCTTTAGAGAGAGTGTTGAAGTTTATGACACTATAAATTAGCACACAAATAAAGCCAGAACTAACACAGTAGTAAGTACACACTTACACCTCTGGTTAAGTCTCCAGATACTTTGAGTTCTACCTCTTGCTCCCACAGCCCCAGATGGCATCCAGGAATATTCAGAGAAACTCTGGACCAGTTCCCCCTGCAAAACACTTTCCAGACTTATATTGAAATTAAGAGTTTGTTTTCTCAGCCAATCTAGACAGTGTGCAGGGTTATAGAACACAAACATGTATACTCACAGGATTATGATATAGAATGAAGGAAAATTCAGGGAAAACTATAAACTAGTGTCTTCCAAGATACTAATTAGTGCCAAAAATTTATGCAAAAAAACCCCAAACACCAAAACGCAACCCCTGGCCAAATTCCATCATCCTCAAATTTTCAAATTAGTCCTCATCAAACATGACAGTCAACTTCTAGCTCAATCTGCAACCAAGATATGCCCAAATACATAACTCTTATTTGGCACATTCATCCTGAAATAATCCAGAGTATTGCATAAATATATGACAAACAAAAATGTTGATATAATTCTCCACTTTACATACAGGAAAATATGCACAGAGCAGTTTAACTCCAAACTGAAGAGACGAGATTAGCAGACAATCCCTTTCTCTAGATTGTTACCACTAACTGATAAGCACTTCAGAGATGTCTGGCACTGTATCATTAAGAAGGATAATCAAACTCAAACAGAGGCATAAGATGCAGAATCGGTTGATACATAAACACTGTATCAGTTGCAAGTGTCTACAGCTACAGCATAAAGAAAAACTTCTATGCAAGTCTTTAAACATATTAATAAAAATAGGTTTGGAGAGGTATTTCCCAACTTTTTTTTTTTTTTTTCTACTTTGAAAGTTGTCAGGAAAAGCACCACAAATCATTAATGCTGATAATTTATACTGGGGCAATGTGTATGGCCTTACATTACACCATCTTACATAACAATATCAAATATGAAAATCAAAAACATTTTGAAATAAACAGCATTTTTACTGATTGCACATGATTATGTTCAGCAGCATCTTCTAACAGTGTCACAGAGGTGATTTAATAGCTCCTATAACTAATCTTCCCAGATGACCTCCCCCCTCTACTGATGAAGCCTATTCAAAACCTACTGCCCTTTGCTCATTTTACCATCTTTTATTTCCGAACTCTTTGGATCATAAATACTTTTTGCAAAATTCATCTTTCCTCTGAACAAATTTTCTGTGAACATCTCATCTCATCTAACTGAGTGATATAAAAGGAAACATGTCCTTATCGCTCCTCTCATTATTATTATTATTTACCTGAAACCACCACGTAACTAATAAATATAAGAAGTCACTCATCAGGTATCTGACATCTGTGTGAAGTACTGCAATTTCCAGCTTCTTTTTTTTTTCAGCACTGAATCAAAATGTGGCTCTGAGAAGGAAATTCACACAGCTCGTTTTTAACAAAAAAATTGAAAAGAAAATCCATCTCCTAGACAAGCCAAAAGGAAAAAAATGTTTAAAAATGCTACCATCCCATTAAAATAATGTAGAGAAAATGTAATATATAAAACCAAATATACATGCACTGAAAACAGACAGAATGCTGTAAAACCACAGCTATTAATAATCAACTTAAAAAACGCCAAAACTAACCTGGAAGGAGTTAAAAAGGAAGTCATATCATTATAGCTGGAATAGGAAGAAATTCAAAGTTACTATCAAGGTCAAAAAAGGAGAAGAGGAGAGAAGTAAGAGTTCCCTATGAGAAACGTAGACAGTAATAATCCACGGATCCCGTAGGAGCTGCAAGCAGGTTGCCACAAGCAAAGCAGGAATCCCTAGGGGGCAGTACATAATTAACAATTTGAAGATGCAGCCATTGTCACAAAGACAGGGACTGCTACCCAAAACCGTGAGCAAGCATTTTGTTTTCAGAGCAGCTTGCTGATTACACTATAAACCCATATTGTTTGCCCTTATAAAATAATGAACTACTTTATGTTACAAATATTTTCCCCTAGGATCATTAAATTTTCTAGTAAAATGCAGGAATTACAGAATGTATGGAAAACAAGCAGACAGAATGAAAGAAATGCAGTAAAACACTACTGTTTGGGGGGGGGGAGGTAGAAAGAAGATGAAATAATCATCAATATCATCTTGACTGTAAAGGTAAAGTAAAACTTGAGTTGATATACATATTATATATAATTACTTGTATATAATTTACAAAAAAGGGCTACTATTGGCTTGATGAATCAAAGTAAATCATTGACAGAATAAGATTTTTCCGATTCAGCTCCAGGATTGAACGATTTTTCATACAATAGTGTAAAAAAATTTAAATTTGTATTTTTGTTTCTAGGTAAAAATAATGCAATAGTTACACCACATGGAGATGTACTTCTATTCTTCAATTTTAAACTCAGAGCTAGTGATCAGAGCAGGTTTGGAGAATACTGAGAGAGTAGCTGCACTATACAGGATTGTCAATCAATAAAGCCATGATTTCACATTTTAAATAATGTAGGTGCCAGGATATAGCCACCTTGTAAGTGAGCGATTTTAATGGTTGTCTCTATATTGTGTCTGCAAGGGTTGATAGTGTTTGGTTTCTTCCTTGAGAATGCAGACATCATAGGAATTCTGGCTGTCCATATCATATAGCAGTATACACTACACATACAAATATGGCCCATTCATATGCAATTTTCAGCTGCTCTTCCTGATCCTAAGTTAGGGCTGATAAATAACGTTAATATTCTTTTATACTAAACCCATATTTTGGATCCCAAAATCAAATAGGGAAATGACTGCAACTGGACAATATTTTATCTTTTCTATGCCATTTCCTTGTTTTTATTGAGGACTTAATGCCTTTCTCTAATAGTTTCAACCACAACCATCCAATTCTGTTCTCTAAGCATGGAGTTCTGCTTATAATGCTATCCTGCCATGAAGATTGCCATATTAAAGCCACTTCTGAAAACTTCACATAAATCATCAGCTTTGCAGGCACGCAAATCAAAGTTAAAATTCAGAGACAGGAGGATAAACAGAAATTATCAGGACAGACTCTGTCCCTGTTGTCTTTGATGAGGTCAATTACAAAATTCAGCAGGAAAAAAGAAAGGAGGGAGTGTGATTTGATTAAAATACACAGACAATCCAGTCTTCTCAGCTCACGTTATTTTGGCCCATTGTAGTTGCATATGAGAATCTTATGGTCCCTTAAAAGGATATGGTGTCTAGCACGCATAAAGGTCTTCTGTAAGGCTACTTCAGATTTTTTCATTTTTCTGTTACGACTTTAACTAACCTCTTTTTTCTTTCTCTCTCTTTTTTTTTTTTNTTTTTTTTTTTTTTTAATTTTCTGTGGTCAAGGCTCAAATCCAAAGCCCAAAAATTGAATAGAGGAAGGTCTGACAATATGTTCAGACTATCTGAAAATTTACAGACCTGAGCTCCATCATTTAAAGTCAGAAGGGCATTACCTTGGTTTTAGAGCAGGTTTATAGAAGGATGGAAAATCAGGGTCATAATTTCATGAGAGTTGCAATTTTTCAAAATGAAAAATTTTGCTTACTAACAACATTTACATATTTTCAAATTTTCCAAAACAAGGGGTAGAGGAGTCATTTTTGAAATAATAAACATATTTTGAAAATTTCAAAATACTATCAAGCTAAGAAGTTGAGTGTTTGCCAGCTCCAGAGCCAAGAGCTCAGCATCCTTGGAAGCTTAGCTTATGCCTTTTAGAAATTCCTCAAAACCAACACAAGACATTTTGATTGCCATTAGTTTAGGGGTTTTAGACTGAAATTTTGCTTCTTTTCTTTTTCTTGTCAAAGCAGCTTTATTTCATATGCAAGGGATTCAACAGAAACACCATGAATGTACCTGTTTCTGAAATGAAACTTAGAAACAGACAAACATACTAAGAGGAAAGGAGAATCAGTCTTGAATCAATATTGCCTTCAGGACGGTGCTGTGAGAGAGACTATCGCCCATCAGACCTACAGGAGCAAAGTTCTTGATTACAGAACTTTGCCGATGAGAACACCAGAAAATCTTTACTCTGCAGCTTTCATTTCTGATATTCTGGACTCCATTACATAATATTCTTTCATCAGTGACTACATTTTACTATGCACTGTAAATGTAAAATACTTATTTTACTTTCTGTAATTATAGGCATACCCCTAGTAAAGGATCCACCCTTGTAGCCTTTATATTCGTGTAAAAATAATCTTTTAGAAATCTATTACTACCACTACAGTTTTACTGACCATATATTTTGAGAAAGTTGTAATTTTTTTACTTTAAGTTGTCAACCAAAGTGGGGTAAATTTCCCATTATTTTCACTGAATTTCCAGAAGATTAAATAATGATAGCTACCTGTTACTACACCATACTTGAAGTTAAATTTCTCTGCAATGCAGATCCCACACACTTGAAGAATTTGATTGTGATGAACATGCTGACTTAATTAGAAGCAATGTCCCCTGTCATCTCAGAACAAAAGCTTGTCACAAGTAACCTTGAAATATTATCTATTTCACAAAATGGTGTATACAAGGACCTGACAACTTTTAAAGGGCAATTGCCAAGATTATATGTTTTTTTCCTAAATTACAGATAAACTGTGGTAGTAGGAACTCAGTAGGAGCCAGGAGACATTGTTTTTAAGGCATTTAGGTTTCACCTAATCTGTTAGCTGGTACCACATCACCAGTCTGTGAGGTGGAAGTTTCTCAGCTTGCTCAGAGTTTTATAGAGGCAAGACTTGGGATCCACTGTCTCTCACAGTGCTTCTCACAGCACCCCAGCTTTCATCTGCCTAGGCTGCACATCACTTGACACAGACCCTGGCTTTGTATTGGGAACTTATGTCATAGGTTACTGATGCTGGTCTGAACTTGGAAGGGGTAGCCAACTTTTCACAGTCCAAACAACGTAAATATTAAATTCTTTCCGTAAAAAGATTGAAAAGAAGAAAAATTAAAACAACAGATGAGAAAACACTCACGCATGTGGGCAAGATGCTGCTTTCGTTTGCTTTCTGACATTGTTTAGTGACGTGTCGTGGTTTGGCCTCAGCGGCAACAAAATGCCACGTGGCAGCCCCTTCGCTCTGACACCTTGCAGTGGTGGGGAGGGGATGGGAAGGAAAAGGCAGACTCGTGGGTTGGGACAAAACCTGTTTACCAGAACAACAGGTACTACAGGGAAACAGCAACACAGTGGAGGACACAAACATCAGTATGATACCAACCCCGGCCGCCACCAACGCCACCAAGCCGCACCCCGGCACCACCCGCCCACATATATGCCTATGCCGTGATGTCACCATGCCCACTTTCGGTTGTGGCCCCTCCCCTTCCCGGCCAGCTCCCTGCTGCCCCCTAGGCCTGACGGACATGTGGTGGGATAGCTGTGCCTGATAGAGGCAGGGGAGAATCAACCCCGTCCCTGCTGGAAACCAGGACATGATGGAAAGCACTCACAAGAACAGCCTGCTTATGAAACCAGACTGAGCAGTATTCCAGGGTCAAAACTTACAGCCTCTAAAATGATGGGGAGAAGAAACTCTACACTATCCTCTTGACCTTTAATTCTACTGCCTACATACAACCTGACCACAGTTATTGCTTGTGAAAAGCAAACACTCTCCCGTTGCTGGTATTTGGGAGTCAGCAATGTTACATGAACTGTTGCAACATAAGAACAATATGCCACAGAAAAACCAAAATCCATACCTTGAGCATGTCCTTATGTCTGGTGATCAGATGAACTTCCACTGAGCTTTGAAAGACTTCTAAACAGGATAGACCACTTAACACTACTTCCAACTCCAGTTAAGAGAGAATTGCCATAAGGAGTGTCAAGAATGCAACTGACAGGATGACTATAAAAACAAGACTAAGGTATTTATTTTTGCTTGATAGTAGGTATTTCCAAGGTATTTGTTCTATCAAAAGCGATGGGTTAGAATTTAGTAGTAAAATCTTCATAAGCTAACATAAGCTGCAAACTACTGATCTGAATTTCTGTCTTTCCAAGAGCGGCCTGTGGGAATTAGATGGAAGATTTGACTGAGTCCTGCTCTACAATTTGTGTTATTTCAGCTTTTCTAATGTAGTTTCCTTGAGGAAACTTATTTGCTTAATTCCTGTTCTTATCCAATCATACTTTATGCCTGTCTGTTGATTTGAAGTTGGCAATTTTCACTAGGCAGTTGCAATAAATATTGAGAGGTTAAAGGGTCACAGAGATGCTAAGCTCATCCAGGTTTCAAAGAAACCCCAAGCCCCACACAGCCATGTTTTTCTGTTAAAAAAAAAGGGGCAGGGGGGAAAGATGTCCTGACATAGGAGAGGCTACAGCGTGACATTACCACTCATTATTTATGTTACAATTCAGATATAAATCCATAAATCCATTCTAAAGCCTGTCTTTTTTTTTTCTTTTTTTTTTCTTTTTTTTTTTTTTTTTTTTCCGCTGCTCATAGAACTAACATTTGGGGAGTTCCTCGGCGATAATCCTGGGCAAAAATTCTGTGAAGGAAGAATGATTCCTATAAAAATGATTCCTGTACGTGAAATACCAGAACTGTGGAACTGTAGGCAGCATCTCAAAGCTCTACTCACTTTAGGTTAGTGTTAAGGTAAAAAGATATTTGTCAGCAGCATTCTGGCTGTAGGCTAACCTACTTAGTTTCTGGCTTTCTATGCTGATAAGCAACATACTGTTCTGCTTTCATCCGTAAACAGACTTAAGACTACTTTTCTTGTACAATTAGAGGATGATGGCAATTTTGGTTAGCACCAGCGTTGGCTGAATCTGAACAAAAGACACAGTCCTATTGCCCAATTCTCTGCTTCTGTAATTTTCTGAGATGAAAAGAAATGTTACAGCTGGCTAATACAAAGTAAACATTTATATCCATGAAAGAGTAAGTTTTTCTTATGTGACTTACTGAAATTCCTATTTGGATAAAACAGTAAGTTCTTCTTGATACTGTAAATGAGGAGGTTCTCTTCTATTTACAGAGAAGCAGCACAACAAACTTATGCTGTCTCAGACTGCATGACATCTGGCCCCAGGCTCAGTTCAGTTTCTACATGCATTGCTTCTTGTCAGAGTAATTAAGTGCATTTTTCTTGATTAACAAAAATCCAAACAAGATAAAGAGCTAATTTGCTTTCTGCTCTGAGCCCCAGTGGATGAAGCCTGTACATATTTCTTGGGGGATACCATATTCACTTTAGTACTGAGATAAATCTAGTGACTTTCCTAAGAATGCTACAAACATGTAACTTTTGGATGCACCAAGGTTTTTGTAATAAAAAATATTATTTAAATTTATACTACAGTCAGTTTAGGCTTGAGGAGCTGAAAGGAAGGAGCCAGTATGAGCAGAAATATTTTCTTATTTTATCTTTCTGCGCATAGGGAGGTACAGATTTTGAGTTAACACTTGCCAGCAATTGGAGGCTGCCATCAATTTAAATTTACATGATACATACAAAACACAATACATACAAAACAAATCTGACCAAGGCCATTTTACACTTCAAATTATGTGGAATGTAATGAGTGAATACTCAGCAAAAGCAAAAAGTAATTTCTTCTGACAATGAATATACTGGTTTATGTGAGCAATCTGTGACTGTCTAGCAAATTTTGTGTAAAAAATATTCTCAATAAATAATTAAAATAATTGGAACTGAACTGAATTGGTGCTGAAGTTGGCACCCAACACAAAAATAAAGTATCTACAGGAAGAAAAACCACTTTATCAAACACTTGTCAGATTTATAAACGTGGAAGGTATGCCTTAGAAACTCTCCTGAGAATGAGATTTGCAAATATCATTCTGACTCCCTCTCTATGCTTTTAAGCACAAATTCTAACTGCAAAGGAGTAACTGTTCCTGTATGAAGTGACTCCTAGGAATATATTAAGCAGATGATAGCATTTCCATCACTTGACCCCTCTAGCTTAATAGCATTAAATAAATCTTTTTCCTAAAAATCTATGTAAAAATCTCCTAACGTGAAAATATTTTATTTTTAAATATCATTAATTTCCTACCTACATAAAATGTTTGAAACCACTGTAACACTGTAATAATAAATTTTAAAATAATCTGATGGGTCAAAACACAGCCTGCCTTGAGGCTCTATAGTGGGTTTGACATGACCAGCAACAGGCTCATGGGTCACACTGAGAAGGAGCCAAGAATTCACAGTGAGTGAAGATTTCTTGGAAGTATTAGAATTAAAAATGGCTGCATTTCATACTAAAACTGTGCTAAATGCCTGGTGTAGCCTGGGCATTTGGGGAACTCAGCATATACTTCTACAGCTGTGAGGTTATTTCTAATACTCTCGCAGGTCACCTTTAAATGAATTTGCATTTCAGTGGTTATCTTTGCTAGAGTATGTATTATACCTATTAAAAGTGAGGAAACTTATGTGTGCCACTGTGTAACATCCTCAGACAGAACACAGTTCATTGCAGCATGAAGCTCATTGTAGTGCTCTAATGATTCTGTTAAAATTCTGGTCAGCTTCTCCCAATCAAGTAACTGGAAAGTAACGAGGTTCTCCAACACCATGGGCAAAGTGGTAGTAAATTAGTGGCTTATGGATAAATACGTGCTCATCAACACCCTGGTGGTAACAATATAGAGATATAAACAAGTATTCACCCAGCATATTAACCCTTTATCACAATTTTCTCCATTGTGTGTAAGTGTGTGTGCTTACGAAAAGTTGCCTAACTCTGGGAATGATCCTGCTAGCTATAGAACCAGTATTAGAGGCTGTTTGAATCTTTTCCATCAGACTCTGGAACTATGCCATTTCTAGAAGTCTAGATTCAAGATCTCTTGCACTGTGTCCTCTCTGGAGACAGCTGAGAAGGGTATAAAACATAATGCAGTTTTTGGTGATAGCTTTTCATCTCAGCTCCTTTTCTGGAGGGAAATGAGTTTACTCAAAATTACAAGATTATTTTTTCCCAGGCATTTTATGCTATTTATATATAATTTAATGTAGTTTTAGTCCGCTTTCCTTGGAGTACACTCCACTTCAGTGTATTTTCCATTGATTCTCCTAGTCTTCACCATGGCATGCAACCATAGGGTAGTAGCATCTGAACCGAAAAAAGGTAATTAGTGTCATTAGAAAGAAGAAACTTAAATAAGTATGTTTCTTCAAGTAAAACAGAGGACAGACTACTTCTTATGACTGGAGTGATTTTGTTTTTATTGTCTTTTCTACTGTATTGAAATTGTGTCCATTCAGACCAAGAACAGAATTTAAAAATATATCAATAATAAACAATCTGTATACAATTCCAGTATCACGATATCCTTTCCATCTTCATAATGCTTAGAAAATAATATGGCATGAGACGTGGGTAGACACATAGAAACACATCTTACTTCATGTTAAGAAACGCACTGCAAAGTACCTTCAGAAGCATCGATGAGAATCTTGTCAAAATGTTCAGTATCTTCTTTTCTCCATACATTTAGCCAAGCAAATATAGGATGATTTCATGGAGCCATAAGGAGACCATGTCAATAGGAACCTCTATATCACCGCAGTGGAAGTATTCCCTGCAAAAACATTTTCATTCAACCATTTTTATTTTTTTTTTCCTTATACACGAGATACTGTCAATCCCTCATTAGAAACTGAAATGCTTCAGTCAGTGATATGCATTCTTGGGTCACCAAAACATGAATATTTACTTCCCACAGTATGTATGCTTAATGGGCAATTAATGACCTGTTGTAAAAGGAGGAGTATAATGAGGTTGTGGTTTTGCCTCGAGAACGGTGAACCTTCCCCCTCACCCTCCTTTCTATGACTTTCATCTTTGTTGTAATCCCATTTTATTTATCTCTGACACACCTCTTTCTCTTCAGGAAAGCCTGGTTGTATCCTACCAGAGTCCCAGCTTCTTTTTAAAACTTCTGTTTTCTAGATTGCCTTTGTTGTTCTGTATTCTTCCAACTTCACTCCCAATGTAGATTACCCTGGCACACTGCATACCAAAGGACAGCACCAGCATTATAAACAGCACATCAGACTTGAGATTGCCTAAACAACTTTTTCCCTTGTTTCTGATGTGTTGTTCAGCTCGACCCTTGTGGGTATCCTTCATTAACTATCACTTTGCTACGTAAACTCTCCATTTTCTCATTGGTTGTTATCAGTCAACAAATTCTGGACTTGTTAAAGGCAATGAAAATGTTCCTCTTGACTTCAGTATTTCACTCAGGAGTGCCAGCTCTGGCATGCTTTCGTGAAGAATATTGCATCAATTTTTAGGAATTGGCAGATTAAAGTCTCTCTACCACAAAGTGCTAATACAAATTCATTCAACTAGGGCTTTTGCAGTATGGAGTTAGTCTGATACTCAAGACTAAATCCAGCAAGTGTGTTAATAGGTATTTGTTGAGCAAGTAGTTCATGTAACCACACTTCCCCTAGCATCTTAATATTCATGTACAAGGTAATTTAACATCATTTATCTATTTTTATGTCTGGCACATATAACTACTTGGATATTTTGATTTGAGGTATTAGATATTTGGGGAATGATTAGGGTATTTATTGTAAAAATGCCCCTTTTTGTAGTGACCTTTTGATCTAGCTGTACTATGAAATTCTAAAACCCGACATCTCCCGTGCTCTAAAACAAATGTTAAATAAACAGCTCTCAGGAACTATGGATAAATTTCTGACCTCCATCCAAAGATGAATAATTCCAAATGCATTGAAGAAAGGAAATTGTCTTTAAAACCTAGACATAACATACACAAGATAAAAACTGCTAAAGTATAGAAAAGCAAATTCTCTCAACAGCACAGTTGCCCCAGCAGTACCTCTTACAACCTGAAAGATTTTTACTGTGATTTTTATAACATTAATTCCCCTTTGCCAACCTCACATGCATGCTTTCAAGCTTCCCAAATTGCTGCTGTCTCCCACGCACCTGCTGATGGTCTCACACTACTGCTCACTTCTTGCCAGCCTGATCCACAGTACTAGAAATGTTCTCACTCATATGGAAAGTGGCAGCTGAATTTGTTAAGAGCTAACCCAGACAGCAAGGCTAAACAAAAAGCAAACTAGCTTGGAAAAAAAAAAATTAACACCAGCTTCAGTGAGTTGCCAAATTTTATGGTGTTTTTGCATATTTTTTTTAAGCATGTTCAGAAATGTTGGATCCAATAAGTGTATTTGCTTCCACTTATTTCTCTTCTCCATCCTTCTCACTTTCTGCCTGCAGCATGCAACAGGTAGTACAGCAATTGTACTACAAATGCAATATTTTTTTTCTAGAAATATGCTGCCAAACTTTGTGGGCATGAGACAGCAGAATGAAATGGGAGGACAATTCCTATTTGAGAAGATAAACTGTCATGGCAACAGGTGAAGGTGGACTTGCAAAGAACTAAGGAAGCTATCATCTCCAGTGGGGGTCACTTGGACTCCTCAGCACCCTACGTGCTCCTGTGTCCCTGCAGTCTGCTCTGCAAGCGAGCACACGGTAACCATTGTTCGTGTGCTTAGGAAAGGGGAAAGGAGAGTGGAGAGAGAAAGGGAAAGGTGAGGAAAGGGGAGGGGCAGGGTAAATGGAGAGGAGGGTAAAAGAGAGAAAGAGGAAAAAAAAGATCTGTCAGCTTTAATCTAGAGCCCAAATTTTGTCCTTTGCTGTCAGGCTTCATCTATTGGATGTCTCTTTTATAGATTGCAGCAGAGTGGAGAGATACCATGTAAGTTCATGTAAGTTTTATGTGAGCTGCCCTCAATAGGGAAACAACCTAGTTTTGTGGGAACCAGAACTTGCAGACATGTTTACTTGGCTTTTCAAAGGTTATTGTTAAGTGTGTGAGGACCATGGATCTGCTACATTTACATTGTTTCTTGTATTCAAGTCAGTTTGTTCAAGGTTCACAGTACACAGAGACAGGCTCAGAATAAGCACATCTGGGAGTACTGCCATCTGCAGCAACTGTTCACATTCAGTTTTAGAGCAGTCTGGAACATCTTTTTCATGTGGCAGCTTATCATGGGTGCTAAAATTTGGAGCTTTCCGAAAAGTCTTATTGTAGCATGTCCATATTTTGCCCTTCACGTTGCTGTAAAGTCATCTATCACATTCATGCTCTTGACTTGATTAGATGCATAACTACAATTTTCTGAAAAATTGGTCTTACCCTCTTGTTTCTACTACTCCCCTCTCCAAGGAGGAGACCCTGGAAACGCACAAGAAATGAGACACTTGAGATCTACTAGTAGATCTCAGAAACATAGCTAGTAAACGCTAAACTTTTAACCATAAGGTTCATACAACATAAACCTAGGAATAAGAGCATGACTGTTACATAATGCATTACAATTTAAAAAATAATAAAAGTCACAACAACAAAAACTTTGCCAGGAGCTTCAGACCTGGCTGAATCCAGTGCAAAAATATGTGAAACATGGCCAAATTTATTCATGTGGTACCTTTTAACCTTTAGAGTTTATAAGGTAACTTTCAAGCTTATAGGAGAGTTGTATCCTAAGATATTATAAGCACTTCTATCCTGATAATTACAATACTCTATATATTTTACAGCCGAGATCCTTACTGCCTGAGAACGCTGCATTCTTTCTGGTGTCCTGGGGGTCACCGTAAGAAAATGGTGTTACAGAACTTAGAAGGTGTTCAGGCACAGTGGTTATTCTGAGTATTGGCACAGCTTATGCATGTATATTTGGGGAGTTCTCCACTGAGTTAGACTAGAGATATTAAAAGACAAGTGTTACATAAATTGTACAAGAATCTATAATATTTACTAAAGAGAAAGAGCAATTTTTATATACAATACCTACATGGAAAGAACTGTATTACCCGGAATATACGCACCGAATCTCTTAAATTAAAAACCTAATTGAATCCAGTCACTGTGGGTAGAAAGACTTGGGTCATTTTCCAATGCAGACAGATTGCATCTTATATGAATGACATGATAGATTTCACTACACTGGAACTGCAGCTCCAGTGCTGGAAAAGGATATTTATGGTCCTGCTCTATATGGTGGTTAGAGCACCCATCTCTGGGAAGCAGACAGCAAAGAGAGAGAAATGTCTGTGAGAGATTAAAAAAATAGTATGTGTGGAGAAAAGGATAATTATTTCTTTAAAAATATACCCACATAAATATTTCAATAACACTAAACCCCAGAAATTGAAAGCACAAGTTGAAAAGGTTTTCACAGCCAAAGCACACAGTGTTAAATATCTTATTCACTCCCTGTCTCACTCGATGGAGATCATAATTGCTATCAAGTTAGTATGAAACCTGCCAAATAAACCTGACTTCAGGGCAGTGTGCTCCTTTGCAGCTGTTTTCTTTCCAGAATGCCTGATAATCTGTGTATATTTAATCAAACTGGGGTAGTTCAGAGAACGAATGTTGCTTGAGAAAAAAGAAAGAAGTACGGCAGATAGCACCTTAGAGGAGTACCTGTCAGAAGGGAACTCTAATAGAGTTGTTAACTTTCTTAGGAAGACTAGCATATTGATCCTTTATCTTGGATCAATCCAATTCTAATTCTATTATTAACTTCTTCATGGTCTTTTTAGCAGTCACATAAAACCAAGAAAACTTGGAAAAATTACTTGAGGATGTTTTTTTTTCCCACAGGTGTGGCTCAGAACTAGTCAAATAACAAAATCCCTCATTTGCATAAAGTTTCTATATGCAAGAAAAAAACCCACCTGTAAATTAGAAAGTTAAAAATAACATCTCTTGAAGCTAAATAGAAGTATACAGAACTCATACACTTTTGCAGGAATTACACTTTTGATCAGTCAGCATTTTCAAATGAAATCATGTCGCAGAACATTCCTAATCAAGCTAAATGTAAAATATACTAATATATACGGGTTTGGGACTTTGATTCTCTGCAGCGAAATCAAGTGGTATGAGAAACTATTTGATATGGGTTCTTCGATATCCATAAAAAAATGGCTGACAAGATCAAATACAATACAGATGACACCTCAAATACTAGAAAGATGGTTTCAGAGAAATGCACAAACACCATTTGTAAAAATCTATGCATTTGCAGGTATGAAACAGTATTAAAACTACACATATGAAACCACTGGTTAGGAAGGAACTCAACACAAAGCAAAGAAACCATGCTAAACATATTTCAGAGTCATTAGTTCAAGTGTGTGAAAATAGTCAAACAGTGCAAAATGGTAGCCAGGCACAAGGTCCGCTACTGGAGATAAAAGGACTCCCATGCTTTAGGATAATGGGGTTTCTTAATTTCAGCTGTCATTAGCAGGTGAAAAGAAGTGAATCTACCCATGACCTTCTTGTGCCACGTGATGAACGAATGGTTGAAACATCAACTGAACCCACCCACTGAAAAGCTGTCCCTGCAGTCAGAACCCCACCCTGTCCTGACTCTCACAACCAACACTGAATTCCATGATTAGAAGCCAGCTTAAGGGAAGACAGTCAGTAAGAGTCAATAATTATAAAATGTTATGGTATTGGTTTAGTATTAAGTCTATAATCTTACTTTTGATACTTGATCTTCTCCAAACCCCCTTATTTAATTTAGCAACAGAAGCCACAATTGTCTAAATGTGAAAAATGTGCATGTGTAATTGCCTGTGGTGAGACACACATACATACATATGATCAGCCATACCGGTTCACAGCAAGTATTCATCCACACTAGGATGCAGTCAGCAGCAGACACCTGAGGAAAATAAAAACAACTCAAGCACATATGATATTTCCCCCCTAATACTCTCATGGTCTCCAAATGTTTTCGGCTCAGGAGACTTTCTGAGTGGGTTGTGCTTTTTCTTTACGTGTAATGTAGCAGCCTTATAGATGTAAGCGTTGGTTTGCCCTTGAACACATGAGAACTTCTGTTCATTACAGCTTTTGAAAAAGAGTTGCAAAGGCCCTTTCCTTTATCTGCTGCATGAACTCCCTCTTCTTGTTTTACACCTCTCTCTTGTTCTCTTCATGTGTTCTTACGCGGTAAGAGACAGCAAATAGCCGGTTCCGCATCCACCTGCTTGCTAGCAGTTGTGATTTTGTAGACCCCCACTATATCTGCTCATGCTGCCGCTTTTCACGGCTATCAAGTCCCAGCCTCTGTAAAGCAGGTGTTTGCTGCTTTTGTCGTGCTTGTTGCCTTTCTCTGCAACTTTTACAATTTTAAAACATAATTTTTGCAATGACGAGAATTGCATATAATTTTCAACATCCAGGTGAACCAGTGGAATGTTTTCTGTTTGTTCTCTGTTCCTTCTCTAATAACTCCAAACAATCGATGTACTCTTTTTCTTTGACTCTTGCCAACCACTGAGCTGATGTTTTTGTGGAACTGTTTATCATAATCCCCAGGTCTCGCTCTTCAGTGCTAATTGTCAATTCAGAGCCTATCATGTTCTACATGAAATAGGATTGTTTTTCCAATGTACATTTACTTTACATTTATATACACTATATTTCATCTGGATAATTTTATTGCCCAATCACTTTGGCAGCTCTTCACAGCTGGTCCTCATCATTGCAACCTGGAAGAACTTCACGTCATCATCAAACTTTGTCAATTCATTGTTGACCCCCATTTCCGGGTATCTTATGTATATTTTTAAACAACATGAATCTTCCCATGGAACTCCCCTGCTGACCCCTCTTCCATTGCAAGAACTAGTCAGCTATTCTTATCCTCTGTTTCACACTTAACTGGACAATTATTCAGCCATGTGGCAACTTTTTTCTATGTTGTAGCTGGTTAATTTCTGTATTAGCCCTTAGAGTGTGATATTTTGTCAAAAGCCCATTGGAAACCCAAGCAGACTACATCAGTCAAACCACTGTCATGCTTCCAGCTCAAAGAACTCCAAGAGACCTGGCAGTCAGATCCAGCTGTTTCAGCCTTCAGAGCTTTTGGGTGGAAACTGCTTATTACTGTTAATGCTATTCATTCTGTCTTTTGGTACTGTTATTCCTTCCTCAGTTTATTCACTTTCAGGCAGACCTCTGCTGATGTCCCCACTCTCTCCCCACAACAAAAGGTTTTTATGGGGGAATAGCCCCAGTTTTACTTATAGTAAATATCAGTATAAAAAATGAGTTTAATTTCCCTGTAAAGCCTTTATCCTCTGAGTAGTCATTTTGTATGCTGGTCATCGGGTGTTTCTGTTGTGACTGAAACAAAGTTTTAGTGGAAATTTTGATCCCTGAAACTAGTTACTCCTTAAACTCTTTATGAAGGGCTGGTTAGATTTTTATGTTTAGTTTTTAGTTTACAGTCCTTCCTACTTTCTTTGTTTGGACACAACTTCAGTTTTCTGAATGATCCTTCCTGTTTCTAGTAGCTTTCTTTCCTTTGCTGATTAGCTATGCCAGTCTCCTTTTACTCTTTCTGAAGTTTTTTCCAAAGGATGGGGCATGCTCTGCTGCTGTGCCCTCAGCTTAGTGATCTTCTTGCTCCCTAGAAGGATTTAATTCTTTCGGTGGCCCATTTTAGCTTCTTTTTAGTGGGCTTCCTTGTTTTGACAGAGTTGCTCTTTTTGAAGTCAAGCACACTTGTGGTGGATTTTTTTGGCCTTTGTTGCTCCTGTGGGAGGACTGAATTGAAGTACATTACAGTCACTGTCACAGAGCAGCGATTCCATTGTGAGATTTGGAACCAGATCCTGCACATCACTCAACACACAAACAAGCTGTCACTCAGTGTGGTCTGCGTGTGCAGGGAGCTGCTCTCAGCCCCTCTCACTGCTCTGCTGCCCAGCCGGGTCAGTCACAGGTGCATGGCTCTGTCGGAGGATTTGCATGTGGGTCTGTCAGAAACGGGATTAAGGGAACTGAATTGTTGTTTCCTTTGGTAGACTATGCATTTAATAAACATGGTGAAGAAAACAAGAAAAGTGTAGTGCCTCTTGAGGTAAATGTTTACTACGTGCAGACACATTTTGCCTGTCTTTGGAATTCAAACCCTAAGGGCCTTAAAAATGGAAACCCCCAAGCCTGAGCATGGGTACAGCCAGTGGCAGCCAATATTTTACAGAGGCAAGAGAAACATTTCTGCTATGCAACTGCCACAAACAGCTCCTTTGATCTGGCAGACAAAACAGACAACACACCCTCCCTGAAACTCTTGAAGAAATTAATCAAAAATCAATTTTAATACAAAATAAAGATAACCCTCAAATTAAGCAGAGTTTTGCTCCCTTCTCATTATCTCCCATGAAAGACAGAACTATGAAGTTCGCTAGAGGCTTCCATGTCTCTCTGCATTGTGTGTGGCAGGTTTCCAGGCTGTGTCAAGAAGAGTAGCACTGTAAATCCTAAAGACAAAAAGGCAGGCAAATACTCCTGCTGGTGTGTGATGGCTTGGAGACCTCTGTGTACTCTTTCACTGTACTCCTTAGAGAGTCAAAGGACTTTTGAGGAGACCTGGGGTATCTTATGTGTGATTCTTGTTTTACAATACAGTGCTTATTTGCCTATGTGGGCTTCTGGGAATGCCTTGTTAATGAGCCTAGCTGAAGGTTTCCCAATATACCCCATCCCCTCAGCACCTTTTATCTGGTGCTTATAACTGTCTCATTCCTTGTCTGCTCTGTGTGAGACACCATCTGTCTACTGTCCAAGGCTGCAACAAAATGTTAGGATGTTCATGCTCTTTAAATTAAGAGCTTGAGTGTTACCGTGAGCAAAAACATTTTGTTAAAAATATGGCATTTGGCACATCTACCCAAAGATGCTGATTTACTCAAAAACTTCCAGCAGTGGGATTCATGCATGTGACACACTGACAATTGTGAATTTCTTTTAAAATTGGGTTCTGTCTGTCATACCTATGTAGTTACAAAATAACAAAGGGATAATAAAGCTCAATTGTATATTCACAGTTTGAGATTTCTATTGACAGATCTTCACACTGAATGCTTCTGCAAGAAATTGTGATTATGCAGCTCTGTTAAAAGAACTGAAAACCTCTCCTTTGTTACAACTCTCTTACACACCATTTCTATCATTTGGAATCTTTTAGGGGATGTGTCAAAGTTGACAGGCCCAAATTTGGCCTTCTCTCACCAAATTATATTTGTAGATTTAGAATATCTTCCATGTAGGAAAAAATCCCAGCAGTCAGCCTCTCCAAGACAAGGCTAACTTCTTTGCCTAACTGCACATCAGCCAGTAACCCAGCAAAAATCTACCCTTTCGTCCTACAAAATGCAGGTTTCTGCTCATGTTCTACACCTTCCCTCTTCTTACGACCTACATATTTAGTTGGTACTGAGCTGAAAATCAAGCTTCCTCATTTACCTATGGGTTAGATTTTTTTTTTTGTTCAGATTGTCACCTCTAACCTTTCACTGCACCATTGAGAGCTGAATTATATCACAGCCATGGGAGTGGTCTACCAGACCTTTACTTACAGAGCCAGCCTTCTGGGTTATCTTCTGTCACACATCTCATTGCATGGGATTAACAATGGCAGCTAGTTTAACTTCTTGGACCTTTGTTTTCCAGCCTGGGAAAGCTGGATGGTTTACTTTGTCNCAGTAAGGTCTCCCCAGAGCCTTCTCTTCTCCATGTTTTGCTTCACTGAGAATCCAAAAGGTTTTCAGGAATAAATTTACATGTTTGCAAAAAAGTACTTTGAGATATTAAAACTGTGAAGTGCCATATCATAATACCGCAGGTCTGTCTGCTGAGCCATTCTTGACAAAAGAAAAAGACTAATTTCAGATCAGAAAAACTGTTAATCTCTTATATACTTAAAAAAAAACAAAAAAATCAACAATAAAACCCAGCCCAAACAAAACAAAACAAGCCAAAATGAAAAAACAAAGGAAACCTAGATTCACAGAGCTGTAGTGCTTGTCTTTTCCTGCTGCTCACATTAACAACTCAGTAGTAATCCCAAAAGGATTCATTTGAATGTGTATGCCTAGGGTAGGCCATTAAATTATAATCTCTCCCTGTCTAGATTTGTTAGAGAGCTCTATCCAGAAGACTAACATTTTGATCCAAGCATCCTAAAGTAATTACTCTAAAGTCCTAGTGAGTCTTAGCCACTGTTCATTCAGATACGCAGGTGTAAGTTAAATAACCATAAAGGATAGACAAAGGGGATCTTCCTTGATCCATCTCCTATCTCCTCCACTCCTTTGGAAATTTTAACAGGTTGCACAATGGTGATCAGAGTTCCTGGACATATTGTGCTTCAAAACCTTTCAAACCTATTCTGAAGTCCAAGGCAAGGACACGTATCCCATGACTCCCTTTCTCTGAAATATCAGATCCTTGATGTTACAATGAATACTGAAGACTGATTCAAAGGGTAGATCTTGCACCACTAAAAATCCTAAGCAAATCCTAATAACAAAAGTGGAGACAAACACAATAATATGAATAGCATCAACTGAAAATTATTAAAACTTTTACTGATAGCTGCAATCAAGCCATTGCTGAATTACAGCATGAAGCTAAATGGAAGAACAGGAATATAAAGATCATCAGTGAAATTAATTACCTTTAACAGCCCAAAGAAACACAATTTCTCTCTTTTTTATCTTCCAAGGATTTTTGAAAACACCTGTCAAGAGGCTAGTTGCTGTTACAGCAAATACTGAGACAATGCCTCAGGCCTATAAATATACAAGCAGGTGTTTCTTTTTAAGCACAAGTCCTCCCAGGAAGCAACCCAGGGGATCTACCTGACCCAACTGCTCCAACACCAACTGCTTCAGAGCCTAAATGTCATTTTTGGGGTAGAATTTGAATGAATTGTTTCCCTCTCCCAGACAAAAATTGATATGGTTGGATAAATTAACTGAAATCATATGTGATGCTATTTGTTAGTCATCTGTAATATCTCACGATTATAATCAGAAGAGGTTACCACAAACAAATTAAAACACTTCTGTGGCTTATAGAATATTTATAGTTCCCATTGTTTCAGACCTTGGAAAAAACAAATATTCCTGGTGTATGTTTGGCATAGGCTCCCTTCATTGCTCTGTCTTTAAGTGCTTTTAGAGAAGAGGTGCCAGGCTACAATCTTAAAAAAGGAGATCTCCTCCTCTGTTTTTCTGAATGCTGAACTGTGAAGTGCAGAAAGTGGGAGAATATGTTTCCCCACTAGGATGTGGACACAGAGGAGCTGAAAGTCTAACTCCATCTAGGAAACATCCTTTAAATTTTTGCCTTTTGTGCCATGTTTGCTCTGTGGATGCTGTAAGTCCTCCAAATCTCATAAAGATAAGTGAGCTCTTCAACTCATTTTTCACTGGTAACTGAGAGCATGTCAAGCCAGGACTTGCAGATTCTGGGAGTTGCGTATTTCTTTGCCATTGACATTTAACCTTCTTGCCCACTATTTTTCCATTTAGTTTTGGTAAATTTTTTGCTTCAGCAAATCCTGTGCAGGAACCTCTGAAATTAATTTTGCCTGACTCAATCATGGCACTGCAGAACTGGAGGATGCACAGAAATAATAGCTATTATTTTCAAGACCGTCTTTAGGATAAAGGTAGCAAAAATAAACCAGTGTATCTGAGTATTCTCTCCTTGTGTCCAACAACTGAATAACCAGTGTGCTAAGATCCCTGTGACTGCAATTACCTCTTCCTCCCTTGTCAAATGTAGCTATAGAACTAATAGTTTACAGCAGGAAAATAGTCATTTAACTTTTCACATTTATGACAATGAGTGATAGTTATACTGCATTAAATAAGTGATTTGCTCTCCTAAAAAACATGTCTAGATTTGATCAAGAATAGGTAAAGAGGATGTCAAAAATTCTGTTACAATTGACAGCATTTCTATTAAAGAGTTACTGTTCATCATTAATTGAGCTGATTGAGTTTCTTATAGACTGTGCATGTGGTATAAGGATTTTTGCCCTGAGTTTTTTCATTCCTGTTTTTCCCACCAGTACTACTCAGAAGTGATCCCACTGATAGCTCTACATCTTAAGTGGTGCAAAACAAAGCTATGGGAAAGAATCGGGCCAATTGAAACATATGGAATTTTACAGTTATACCTTCTTTTGTTAACACTGGTGGATTATTAACACTGCAAAACTAAAATGCAAACCGATATTTCAGAAAGACTACACAGTATAGTGTTTGTAACTCACTGTAGTAGAATACTGCATTATCCTGTCACTGAAAGGTAGTGGAATGTGATATTAGAGTTACTGCAATATCTATACGCACATTTTCTAATATGAATGGCATGCCATAAACATAACTCATTCTACTATTACATGATATGTTGAAATAATATAACATGGTCATAAATGAAGAGAAATGATGTTGAATTGCTTGCTGCATTGAAATACAATTCAAGATCAGAATTAAAAGAGACACTTAGTAAATACTGCAGCAATGGCTTTATTCTTTGAAAAGTGTCAATTGTATGTGAAAATGAAACTGCAGATACACTTCAATATTTATCGCACCAGGTACTTCATTCACATTGTAGAAAATAGCCACATCAGTGGCAGAAATGAGGTATGAAGTTAGCTTGTGTAGTGGATAAAATTATAATCTGGTGAGGTGGTAGGGAAAGAAAAAAATTGCTCTCTACAAATCTCCAAATGAAAAATAAAATACAGGGCTTCATAATGTCTTATCATTTAGACAAACCTATGAACTGGAGGAGCCAGACAGAAATATGCTTAATATGCCAGATGTGGGTTTTGTATTGGCAAACAGCCTACGTAATTCAGACACCTTACAATTATCTGTCTGTTTATATAACACACGTTAAGATAAGCCATGAGTGAAATAGTTGTGGATTAGGAAGCAGAATTGTCTCAGGATTAAAACAGGCTCTGAAAGATGGGGTCAATTAGTTAAATTCCTGTTCTTACCAGTAACAGATAGTGATTTCTGGGGAAAGTCATTTAACTCAGTTTTATCTCCTCCATCTGCATAACAGATATGCTATTATTAAGGCCCTCACTGGGATGTTATGTGGTTTAATAGTCTTAACATTGAGGTCCTTGGCTGTAGAGTTCTACATAAACCAACTATTTCATTCTGTCAGATGGCAGGGCAGCACCTTTGAGCTAAAGCTGCAAGCAGGTTCCACTTAAATTATTTTCATTTATAGTTCTGGCTTTGTAAGTGGCCTGTCTTAAAAACTGTGATTTTTTTTTTTCCTGAATGCATGCAACATTGCATCTCTTTCTGTCAATAAAATTGAAAAAAAGATGCAAAATGAGGAAGAAAATAAGGTGCTAGAGGGCATGCTTTTACCACACAATTGACTGTGATGCAGAGACTGCAGAATTAATGCTAACCAAACTCAGAACTAGAACAACCAGCTAACCTGGCTAGTTACCCAACCTTCACAGTGTTATTCTGAAGGCTAATGACGCAGTGTGAGGATTCACTGTTTCATACCATCTCAGCTGCTACTACCTTGAGGAATCAAGCTTCTTATCATGGCATTGGCTTGCCTGGTACAGATTACTCTGGAAAATACTAGCAGGAAACCTTCAAATTACAGTGCTACTTCTGAAAAGTGAAATAAATTTGATGGAAATTTTCTCTACCAATACAACAACAGACATTCACTTTCCAGATGAGATAACACAGGAATACAGAAAGACGATTTACCAGAGGTCCTCTACCAGGATCTCCTTGGAGACCTTTGAGGAGAAAATTGTCCTTTCAGAGGATAAGGAAATCTCTCTTCAATATCATCAAACAGGAAACATCTGAAGGGTGCTTAAAACTATCAAATTATTAAACCAAAACAACAAAAGGTGCTAAAAGATGACAATGGCTCACGTGCAAACTGAAGCTGTTCAGCAGCATCAGAAAAAGTATGAGTATCATCAATCTTATACAGTCCATATAATAAACAAACATTTTTATTAAGCATTAAAAATACTTAGTTACTTACCACATGAGTGATATAAATGTAGGCCAGGAGCCAGCTGGATCTTTCAGAACAAAGCAGTCATCCAGCAACAAGTGTATCCTACTCATCAGATAAGGAGACTAATGTAATGTTACAGCCTGATTTTCTGTGCCAAAGAACTTTGCACTTACCATGCCCCACAACAGTGTCATCCTCCTGCAATGGAGCTGTCAGGTCCAGCAATAACACCATGCAAGAGAGCTGCCTCCAGTGCAAATGAAGGGGAAAAGAGGGTGCGGAACTGAAGAATTCCATGGTATATTCAAAAGGAAAGTAAATGAATTCTCACTTTCCCGGTTCTCTACAGAACCCAGGAATGTGCTGATGAAAGACCTGCAAGGCCATTAGGAAATTCAGCTTTGGTAAATATGGGCTTAAGACTGCAAATTTCTAATCTGGAAAACCAACACTTCCCAGCAAAGCTGTTTAGAAACAAGACCTGAGCTCCACCTATTTAGGGAAAATTCTTTCTTGGGAAAGAGTAAAATGAAAAAATGAAGAAAATATAGAAAAACAGCAAAGGAGGGAAAACCTGAGGAAATACTAATCAGAGTAAAATAAAAATGAGAGAATAGAGGGATATAGGCAGACGTACACTCATGGAAAAGTACTTTGATATAAAAAAACCCAAATCCAATGTGAATTAATCCTTGTTGCCACTACAAGTTCATTTCCTTGCCATTTGAACCCTTTGGTAGTAAAGATGACATGCAACACCTCTACAAAGAGGCACACAAGTTTATCACCTTGTAATACATGGGTCTAGGCTGCAGCCTAATGACACCAGATGTTCACGGGTGAGTGCAGCTGTGTCTGGCCATGTACTGCAAGTGGAGAGAAAGAGACAAAGGGAAGAAAAAGACCTCTCTCCATAATCTTGGGGCTATGTGAACAGTTTTGTTATTACAGACGTAAACCTAGCAGCACAGCATACCTGTTCAGCCAGGCCTCTAAGTATCTACAGGCTATTAAAAGGGTTCAGACTTCATAGGAAAAAAAAAAAAAGTGTGTACGTGCAGTGGCATATATCTGTGTCAAACACCCTGGTAACCATCTGCAACACCTGTCATCTAGCTCATTTGGTCCTGGATTTCCTACACAGAAGTTTGTGCCATGGCCCCAAGTAAGGAGAATTCCAGTTTGCACAGCCTCTCAGCAGAAAGAAAGAAGCTGTGGGAATGACATGAGAAGGACATGGTGGATCAGAGGCAGAGGCTGTAACCAGGTCCCATCGGGCAGCATCCTGCAGACAGCCTTCTGGTTTGCTGTGCAAGTAATTCAGCTGGTTGATTCCCACTCACCTCTAGGCCAAGCTTAGCAAGTACAACGTATGTCTGGGGACAAGACTGGGCAGGAAGAGCAGAGTGGAGCAGGATGTGGGTATGTGCATGCTGCATGTGTGGGCAGCCTGCACACACTCCTCCCTTCCGCTTGTCACATACATCCCTTCAAGGGATGGGTGTTTTACGTTTGCTTTTTCTTTTTGCCCTGGGTGTGCAGGGGAAGAGAAAGGGAGCAGCCATCCGCCAGTGCTGACTCAGACTGATCCTTGTTCGCAGCTCAGTATTAAAGTGCCCAGAGAACAGAGAGGTTTTCCACAAAAGCACACTTTGCTGACAATCTAGAAAGGGTTTAGTCTGGAAAGGACTGAGCAAATGGAGCAGTCTGCTAGTCCTGCCAGTCAGCAAAAAGGATACTAGGAAGAAGGGCAAGTGGAAGGGCAGAGATTTCTTGTTTAAAGGGGTTGAGAGGAAAGGTTTGGAGAGAAAAGAGAAATCCAGAAGCACAAATCAGAGTTACAGGGTGCCTAGGAGGCAGTGATTTCACTTTCAATAAGCCTTCACTTGCAGAAGCAAACTGTGCAGAGATCAGTGCCAGGATGGCTAAAGGCCCTCCGTCACCTGGTGAAGGTTATCCCTCCTGCAACCCCTGTGCTTGAAATGGTTCCTTGTGTCCTTACAGAGGGATCCTGTGGCATTTTTCACAATGATGCCAACCTGAACTCAGAGACAAACTTGAGGACAGCCAATAGCCGGCAAGAATGCAGAATGTGAGTGAGTCCTCTACGAGTGTTGTGGTTGTCAGACTACTTGTCAAAATAGATCCTGGCAACTCCACCACCACCCCACTTAACAGTTCATAGGAGTCCTTAGAGGCTCTGCAGCAATGTCAGGGTGGGGTGGTTTCATATGTATTGGGTGGGCTCCCAACTCCAGAGGACAGCATGATGCCAGAAAACTGCACTGAAACCCAAATGTTAAATAAAGTTAGTTCTCACTAAGAAACACAGATTCCAAAAAATCAGCATCCATTTAGAAAAAACACAAGCCACTGCAGTCTGAGAAAAAGCAGATATAGTGAAAAGGAGCAATGTTGAAAGTAATTACAACAGAAGGGCCCCAAGAAGGAGACAAGGAATAGAAGGTTAGACTTGAGCACACACTGTGTTTTAGAAATGTTGCCTAAGAGCCAGAACATTGCTGCTGTGAAGCTTTATCTCATTACCATTCTTCCCCCAAACCAGGATCTCTGCTTGGATTTCATCTTCCGTTGCAGTGAATGTGGCATGGCAGCACATGGTAGGAATTAGCAAGAAACCACTAAAGAGAATGAGGCACCCCAGCTTCGGCTACTCTGGTAGCAATTTCAGATGTAAATATCTCAGTTTTCTACCAAAGTATTTGGAGTGGTGTGGCATTTTCCTTTCTTTTTTTTTTTTTTTTTTAATAAAAGTCAAAATAGTTGCGGAACCTTTGAATAGAAGTAGTTTATTTAGTCACAAAATAATTTTTCACCAAAAATTACGTTACAAAATATTGGCCTTAGCAGTCAATATATATTTGGATGAAAAAGGGTTCCGAGGCCTGAGATTCTTGACATATGTTTGAGATTATACATTAGAATTTAGATGCTTCTTTGCTTCTCGAACTTTTTTCATTGTACTCGCTCACTGATCACTTTGCTTTTTTAAAAAAGCAACAGCAGTAATTTTACTAGAATACTAACAGTGAGAACAGCACCGAGCAGAACTTTAAAAAGGAAAACAGGCAAAATACCAGAGGAAAGAGATGGACCAGACTGTGCAGTATTATCTTTAGTGAAACTTGCTGTTCTCCTTTTCAAAACTAGAAGGACCAGAAAATGTACCTATCCCACCAAAACAACGTCACATGGTCATCAGAAGTAGCTCTTTTCTAATGAGGATTTGCTCTGATCTACGGCAAAGGGATCAGACACATTAGGCAAAAGTAGTGCGGCCTAATACACTAAAGTCCCCTTCAGTCTCAGCCAGTCTGCAAAAGCCACGCAAACATGTGGCTCACTGGCAGGACTCCAGGGGCTCACACCGCTCATGGCACTGACTTACCTGTAGGAGGGAGATGAAGTACAGCCAGGCAATGTATTCTGCCTTTCTCTTGGAAAAATATCACAAATCAAATTGTTTTCCTTTGCTGCACAAATCCTTTCACCTCAGCTGAGTAAGCTAATATTTACTAATATACAGAGTTCACATCTGAGTTTGCATGTGCCCCTTTTTTTGCTGACTGCAAATTGGGTTTGGCTTTCCAGCACTTTCAGCAAGATATTAAACCCATTTCAATTGCAAAAAAATATACCATTTGCCTCTTCCAGTTTGGATTTTAGAGACGTATAAATATCTTCGAGAGTTTGGGCACGGTGCCTGTTCTTCACTGCTTACTTTATGTTAGGAACATGAGTGGTACAGCCAAAATAGTGAAAACCAATGATATGATCTTGTAAATTATAGTACTTAGAAAAATAAAATTATAAAGTAAAATCTAATGAAATGAGCAGTGGTAAGTAAGAGACTAAACTATGCAAAACACCAAATCCAACCTAGACTAAACATTTTGGCTACTGGGCTCTAAATGGTAAAATGCTGATTTTAGAATGAAAAGTTTCTTACCGTATTGCTATTGCCCTAAAGTAGTAAAGTGCTGCTTTCCAGATATCCTGAGGCAGAAGATGTGGAGACCAAAGCAGGAGGATACACGTTTGCCCTGAGAAGTGTGGTTTACAGACTTTGCGCACAGGGCTTGGATTGCTCCAAGAATTGTGCCCTTTTCTTTCATCATCTCCCCTGGCTTGAAAAAAGCTGGCAAAGTTAAGGCCAAATTTTGTCTTTAATGTGCAATTGCCCATGTGACTTTAGAGGAGAGATGATTAGTCTAGAATTTTATACTGAAACTATAGCTTTGAAAACACGAACAATGACTTAAAAGCACACCTCAACCTCATGCTGAGAGTCTTAACTGATGCACAGAAATTCGTAGCAACAGCAGTGACAGGTCTCCAGTATAGCTGTATCTCTGAGAATGGTACATACATTAAAGTAACTGTCATAGAAACTTCTACTTCAGAATGTGGAAAAATCTGGCTGACACCACTTAAGAGTAATAGCAGAAAGACAGGTGAGCATCACCTCACTCACATGCTGGCGTGTACCTTCCTAGAGGTATAGGTAAGTCTAGCGATATTAGACAAATGAAATCCAATTTAAGTGCCCTCAGGAGAAAATATTCAGTTATAAAACACAGTATGAAGAAGCAGCAAACCAAAGAGCTCCATTGCCCTGGGAGCCCTCCTGCTCACCAGGAGTAAAGCACAGGAAGAACAGTAAGCTCTGCTTTACCTGCACAGTATACACAGCCAGAGCAGCCTGTGTGTGCTGGGTCCAGAAACCACACACTGGGACATTGCGAGACAAGTATGGTCACTGATGTCTGCTGATACTCACTGCTACTGTTACTTGTGTTCACTAGATTACCTTACACATGCTTCACCTTCATTTATCTGTGCACTTAGCCCCAGGAAATGGGGCATCCCTTTACAAAGCTGAAGCCTAATCCTGTTTGGTCTGCAGGAACACAGACCAATTTACTCATGTAAAACCGTCTTTTGCTTTTCTCATACAGAAGACCTAGAACAGAATGCCTCACAAGGCACATACAGAATTTAGGTTCTCCTACAGAATTATAAAAACTATATCAAAGAATTCCTTTTCCCTTCTGGGGAATGAAAAAAAAATATAATAACCTAATCCCAGGATGTGCCCCAATAAGAATCACAGGACTGTCACAATTGGAAAGGATCTATGAGACCACTGAGTCCAACCATACACAAAAACACAGCCCACATCCTACAATCTCAGCCACTAGAGCATGCCCTGAAGTACCACATCTACACGTTTCTTAAATACCTCCAGGGATGGTGACTCAACCACCTCCCTGGGCAGGCTGGTCCAGTGCCTGACCACTCTTTCAGTAAAGTAATTCTGCCTAATATCTAACCTGAACCTCCCCTGCTGCAACTTCAGACCATTTCCTCTGGTCCTGTCATTTTTTGCTTGGGAGAAGAGGCCAGCACCTTTCAGGCAGCTGCAGAGGTCTCCCCTCAGCCTCCTCTTCTCCAAACTAAGCACGCCCAGTTCCCTCAGCCTCTCCTCTTATGACTTGTTTTCTAGACCCCTCACCAGCTTGGTAACTCTCCTCTGGACACACTCCAGCACTTCAGTGTCCTTCTTGTCGTGAGAAGCCCAGACCTGAACAGAGTACTCATGGTGAGGCCTCACCAGTGCTGAGTACAGAGGCACCACCACCTCCCTACTCCTGCTGGCCATGCTATTCCTGATACAGGCCAAGATGCTGTTCGGCTTCTCAGCCACCTGGGCACACTGCTGGCTCAAGTTAAGCCAGTTGTTCCCCAGCCCCCCCAGGTCCTTTTCAGCTGGGCAGCTTTCCAGCCACTCTTTCCCAAGCCTGTAGCACTGCATGGGGTTGTTGTGATCGAAATGCAGGACCCTTATTGGCCTTCTTGAATCGCATACAACTGGCCTTGGCCCATCAATCCAACCTGTCTAGGTCCTTCTGTAGACCCTTCCTACCTTCAAGCAGATCAACACTCCCACCTAGTTTGGTGTCATCTGCAAAGCATAAGAACACAGAAGGCATAAGCATACAGAAGAGAAAGTTCTTATGCATTTACCACCTCCCAGTTTCCTACCTTCAGAATATTCATGTACTCATTTTCTTTAGCTCCACTTGCCAGCTTCAGATCCTGTGTTTTAACACTGAAGTTGATAACAAATACCTACTGCCTTCCCTGAGAACAGGTGCATAGTATAAAGCTCAGCCTGATGTATCACTCACTACTGTATGTAACTGTAAAGATGCATGTATGTAAAGGTGTATGTTCCATTCATTATTAGTCTAATTTATAGAAATTTACACAATAAAATCCTCCCCTGTTAATGGTACTTATGATTTTATCACAAAGCAGCAGTGAAACATCCAGAGTTCTGCCAGCAATGTAACAATAATCACTTATTTGCTAGGCTGCCACAAAACAATACATTTCAGAGTTGTCCAGAATGTTTAATATTGCAATGAAAAGCACAAACTGTACTTCAAATATGTCTTCACTATGAATGCATTGGATCATTTACCTTAACAATGTGAATGTGCTCTCATTATTATGTTCAACTTGATTAGTGTGTAGTCTAACATTTAAAAGTGCGCTTCAGATGGAAGAAGGTATGAATGCATGATTGGCTCCTAATAAATTGAGCAACCCCCTAATGAACTGCGAGTGATCTAGGAAAAACTGGTAGACACTAGACATAGACACTCAGAACCAGAAAAAAAAACCCAAACGGTAACAGCAAGGAGAAGACAGGGTACAGTTTCCTAAATACATTTATGCACTTTGCTGTAATGCTCAATGTCATCTGAAGTAGAGCAAATAGGAAGGTGCACAGTTCTAGGGAAAAAAAAAAATTATTAGAAATTTGCTGGGGAAAGGTTCATTGCTATTAAAAGCCCACATGCACACAAGCACTTTGACCTCTATGATTTGGAGTCATGTTACACAACTGTACGCTGTAATGGAGCAGAAAAACAACATCCCCTCTCCACTGGTGTCCAGGAAAGGTTTTTTGAATGGCGTCATACAAAATGAAGTCAGAAGAAAAGTAAAATCTATATTCAGACGACTGGGTTGATTTAACAGGGAAGATAAAGAATAAATAATTTATCTGAGGAACAATAAAGAGAGAGTACAAGTTCACAGCCATTTGGAAAGGAGCTGACAAAGAATTCCTTTTTATGAAATAGTAATATATGATTACTTTGCAATTAACCTAGAATACATACAAGAAAGAGTGACCATAACAAACATTGTCTTACTATGGAAATGTACGAGGCTGCAAAATTCTTCTCTGTCAAAGAAGTAAAAGGTTCCTCATTGTGAGACACTACAACTAAAGCTCTTTGCTAAATTAAGGGTGGGAGTGTGTGGGGGGTGGAAATTCACCTCTGAATTCTGCACCTTTGTGTTAACAGTGAGAGCCTTACTGGTCCCTCATCCAGGTATCAGGCTGTCTCAGAAATTACATTATATGACATTTCAGCTGTATTTTGTTTCTCTGTGTACTCAATTTTTGCTGGGTGGACATTTAAGCATAGCGGGTGGTTTAACCTTTTTCCCCCACCTCACCTTGGGGGAAAAAAAGTAATTATAAGACAGGTAAGTAAAAAAACCCCACAGCTAGGCACTTTTTACCCCCCTGAAGGGAGTAGTACTCCACCTCTAGAAGCCTGCACTTCATATGAAAATGACTGTTTAGCTGGGTTGTGTTATGTTGTACACCCACAAAATAATGTAAGGCTGGACCACAGTGATGGCAGCAAGTTAGCTGGGGCACTACTACATGAATACCTCTGTTCTTCTCTAACCATGATTCCTTCCTCCCTGTAGCTGACAGCTATGTTCTACTGACATTGAACCAGCAGCTATGAAAAAAATGGTTTTGTGTTCATAATGTTTTCTTTTTCTATTATATCCTACTGGTTAGAAAAACAGACAAAATCCAAAACCAAAAAGCCACAAACCTAAATACCCCCATGCAAAACACAGTTCTGCAATAATTTGTTTTCTTGGAGGAGATGCAGTTCATCAGAAGGTAACAGCAGGATCATCTACTAGTAGCTGTATCTCTTATGAAAACTGAAAATATCAAACAGACTCACATAAACCTAGTGACACACCTGCACCTGACCAAAGCTGTGTTCTCTCCTAGAAAACAAAGAAATAGACCCTGTTAGCCCACCTCCAATTTGCAACAGCAAAACAGGAATAACTGGTATCCCTTTAAGTGTCAACAGTGACAACAAAAGTAGTGAGAATAGGTTTAGTACTGATGCTCTTCAGCAGCATCTGCTGGTTACCACTAGTAAAGCAAACATCTTCAAAAAGTGAGAAGGTACCACTGGGTAGAGACAGGATTTCCCTCATGCTGGAATTACCCACTGGACAAGGTGCAGGACTGAGCTTAAGGAAATAAGGGCCTCTACACAGGCTGGAAGCATAGCTTTGGGTAAATTGTGCCATGCCTCAGTTTTTCTGTCCGTAACTCAAAGCTGGTTGAGAACCTCAACGGAAAGCACTTGGCATTTTACGGTGCTATTAAACATTCATGATTGTGACTGTTACACAGAAAGGGAAATGTCCCGGTTTGGCCTCGGCAGCAACAAAAGCGCCACATGGCAGCCTGACGGCTCTGACGCCCCCCAGCGGCGGGGAGGGGATGGGAAAGAAAAGGCAGACTCGTGTTTTGGGACAAAAACTGTTCACCAGAACAACAGGTATTACAGGGAAACAGCAACACGGACGGAGGAGACAAACACCAGTACGATACCGACCGCACACCGCGCCTCCCCGACCGCCACCGACGCCGCCGAACCGCACCGCGGCGCCGCCCGCCCAGATATACGCCTACGCCGCGCCGTCACCACGCCCACTTCCGGTTGTGGCCCCGCCCCTTCCCGGCCAGCCCCCTGCTGCCCCCTGAGCCTGGCACACTTCGGGTGGGAGAGCTGTGCCTGATAGAGGCAAGGGAGAATTGACCCTGTCCCTCCTGGAAACCAGGACAGGAAAACAGACAGGAGAATATTTAGTGCAAGAGAGAAGCCAATATTCGCAGAAGATAGCCAAACAAGGAGGAAATACATTTGTTTGGACAAGAAACAACATCTTTCCCTCAGGAGGAAAAACAACTAGAAGGCATGAACTGTCTGGATGTTAATGTGGTGTATCATGTGCATGTAAAGAAGTAGAATAGTCTACATGGATACCTCTGTGTGGTAAACAATGTAAATCTACTAGTAAATCCATCCTCTCTGTATTCCAAGCAGCTAGGTTTCTGAGGGACTAACAGCTTTTTTTCCCCCTCCACTCAGAAAAAGCCTGGAATAGCTATTCTGCAAGTTTCCTTTGTGAACAATCTCTTTCTGCCTAAAGAGTAACCTTTTTGTTTAGTCTACTTTGAAGTGGACTAAATTATACTGCAGAAAGGCATTCATTGAAAAAATCAACCACCTACCATTGTGAAAGGCAGTGTGAAAGAGCTATTTCAATTCACACCCTCTCCTATTTCACAAAAGCTTCCTTTGCCAGGTGAAACCCTCAGTGTTGGTGGACCTAACTGAGGACATCCCTACACACCACAGGGTAGAGTCCAGCTGTTTCTGAAAAGGTTAGATTAGATACAGCAAGCAGTTATGGTGCCCTTCCAACCCCCTCACAGGGTAATGTTCCACTTCTCCAGTATTACAATACTGCTTTTGGTACCTGGCCAAATCTGAACCATTCCCTTGCTGCACGCCACATTTGAAGAAACAAGACTACTCTCACAGTGAAATGATCTTTCATCAGCCTGGTAACAAGATCTTCTGTTTATATACTGCCAAAGATTTCTGGGTGAATATATCTGCAAACTGCCTAAATAACTGGAAACATACCCACTTAACAGATATAACCTTGTTTTTATAGTTAAAAACAAGCAAAAAATCCCCCCAAAAATCCTTTCATAACATCCTTTCTGGCACTCCTTGTAAATGGGTGCGGCTTTCTGGGAGGGAGACATTGACGAGAACGAGACAAAACCCAATTGAACATGGCGCAGACCTAAAGCGAAGGTGGAAAGGGCACTGTGGCAAATTTGGCGTGTGACTTTGGTGAAACTGCTCAGTGCTTCAGTCTTCCCTTCTACAGAACAAGATTGATGATGTATTTTGGTAATCGTAAAGTACGACAGTAAGTTCTGTCTAAGAGCTCAATGTTACTGCTATTGCTGCTTCCCAGTTTAGCATAAAAGGTTGGCTAGGTCATCAGTTTCTTGGGGAAAAAATTACCCAAACAAGCCAAAGAAATGGGGACACGGGTATTCTGCCTGCCACACAAGTGGTGCAGTTTTAGGATGAGTCAACTTTCCTTTGTGTTAAGCACAATTAGAGCTTCAAATCTCTTCATTGCCCTACATTTTTGGATAGTTGTTGGATAGGGCCAAAATCAGCTGGTTAACTAACCATGATCACTAAGTGTAACTGTGCCTCTTAACCCACTACAGCTTTGTGGCTCTTGGGATCTTTCAGCTACAATGCCCGGGGAGCTGTGGCAGCTACATTGTGTCACTTCTTACCTAATCCAGTTTTTATGACTCACAAAAACTCATTTGTGTGTGAGAATTACTGGCTTTTCAAATGACAGTGAGGGAGCAAAAAATCATCCTCGAAAGAAAAGCTTATCTACTTACATTATAGTCTCACGCATTTTACTATGTGTTTACTGTCAGAACGTGTTGCAGTTAATATCTGAATCCCTGCCAGACTGCTGACAGACAGAATATGATCTATCTTAAGATATTTTTTTTTGGTGAAGTGACAACTGCTAGTCTGTAAATACTGTGTGCAATAATAGAAACACTAATTTGACATAGCTATATGTTTCACAAATGTTTGTAGTTTTCTTGCATTTTTCATTCTCTTTGCAATTCCAATCAGCAAATGCATGATCATTGATGCCTGGAGTTGTTACGGCATATTTTAAGATACACAAATTATAGGAAATATTTAGTTCACTGCTGTTGTTAAAATGGTGTCTTGTTTTTGATTAACTTTAAATTTACCTGTAGTTGCTCTTAAACACAGATCTGAACTTTCTACACACTGAGAAAAATCAGAGGAAGGGAGGACAGTGGAAATCTGATCTACTTTTCCAGTTAATTACAAGGTTTCTCTCTCAATGAAGCAAACAAAAACAAAAAAGACTGAAGCAAAGCGAAGAGCTCTAGATTCAAGCCACACTAGAATTTCCCCCAAATTTCACAGTACAATTTCTTCACTCCCCATGTTTTACACAGCATGTTTAAACTTAGACATTTTTAAACTTCAAAATGATCCCTATACTGCAGGGGACTTAACTGGCAAGTACAAGGCATCCTAGGGCATTCTCTACCATATTTCTCGTTCGTATCTCCTGGAGCCCAATTCTTCAAATGACAACATCAAAATCATTACATTCTACTGCCTTTCATGGCGGTTGCAGTTTTCTCATATCCCCCTGCCTGTTTTAGAGCATACTGTGAGGTAGCATTGGATTATGTAATGAACGTCCTTAAACCAAAAAACTGCTACTCAGAAAAGCCTCTTTATCTTCATTGTCTCCGCTATGGTGTCAATCATACATTCATCCCATTCAAAAACAATGAAAATTATTTATTTGTATTGTTTTTAGTGGAGCTGTGTATGAAAGAATCATTTTCTGCTGCGATTCCTTTAAACTTGCATGTGTTAAAGGAGAATAAATGTGCATTTACAGGATGGCAAAACACAGTCACCAGAAAATCTTAGACTCTAGTCAGCCCTATTCAACTCTTTTTTCTTTTTTTTTTTTTTTCCCCTTCACTGAGCTTTGCATAAAGCTAACCCAAACCCACATGGATTTCTGTAATATCCAAAAAGAATGACAATGAGTGATGTGATGTAGGTGGAAACTGCCTGAAGAAACCTAAATTGTAACAGGAAAAAAAATTGACATTTTAGATTTTAAATGTTACACAGTTTTTATAAAGCTTCAGTCAATTTATTTTATTTATTCTAATGAAGAGCATTACAACTGCTTTACTGCACTGAAGCAAGCATCGATCACACCATTAATCACACCTTGTGAATAGTCACAAATCAAGTTCTAACAGCAAGCACTGAATCAGGAGCAATGAAGCATAAACTCCTTCACAATTTATGATCTCTCCAATTGCATCTTTTCAACCATTAAATTGCAAGATACCATAAATTTTTATCTTCTTCACTTCAGTCACATTATTGATTCTGCCTTGTGAAATATAGAATAGCTGTAAATCTAGGCTATTGAATTAAATTTAAAGTCTTGACTTCAGAAAAGAAACCCAACACACTGCCATGGCTGTTAATTTACACTGAGGAACAAATGATAGAAACATTAAAATTTAAATGGACAACAGGGATTTCAAAGAGCCATAGTTCTGTCAATCCTAGTCCTTGTCAACCTTGAGGGTTTTTCTTTTAGTGAAATTTCAGATCGCAAAATATAATAAAATAGAAGCTCCAGGTGGATGCAGAACAGATAATTCGTGCAAACAAGTAAATGATGAAGAGGCTAAATCAAAGCTACTGAATAAATGTTTAGGCTAAAATAACTCCACTGAATTCAGCACAATTTACCTAACTACAAGGCTGAGGTGCTTTAACACAAATAAAATTGGCGTACTAGTGATAGTACATCTTTAATTGTCAGGTCCCCAGTGAAAAGGTAGATTGCCTTAATGTGTCTGCAAGATTCTCTCTAGGAAAGTGCAGGCAGGTTCTTCATGGAACTGTGTGTCCATCAGAAATCAAAAGAACGATCCACCAAGGTGGAAGCCTCTATGGATGGGTGGGAACAATAAATGCAGATAGAAATGGAAGCTCTCAAGGAACTGGAAGAATGTTAAAGTAGACCTGGAATATATCACCTTGGATGAAAACACAGGGTGTGATCTGGATTTCCAGGGCACTGCTGGAGAAGGGAGAGTTTCCTTATGCCGTTGTGGGTTGCCCCTGTGAGAGCAGAGCCTGGCCAAGGCCAGACGCTTACTCTGTCTGCTGCTCCATGTGCCCTGGCTGTCCAGGTGCCTGGACATAACTCACAGTCCTCTCCCAGCCTTTGAGGTGTTTCGCCCTACTGCTCCAGTGTCAGGCTTGGTTCCCTGCGAGCCCCTTGCCTTCAAGATGAAGGTCTTACTCCAGCATGGCAGAAGACTCTTCTGCCATTCCCGTCCCAGCAAAGGAGCCCTGGCCGAACAGTGACCGCCCTCCCAGATGCACGGCTCCTGGCCCCGCCGGGTGCCCTCCAGCTCCCTCCCGCAGGGAGTACGAAGTTGCCCTCGCCACAAGCTCAGAAAGACATCATCTTTTAAACAGTTTATAGGATTTAGAGGCTTAAATCAGCTTTCTGGCACATTGCTTAAATAATCCTCCCCAGCTCTTTAGGAAAAGGCCATATAAATATTTGCTGACAGGAGGAAGAGCAGCAGAGCGGACAGCATGGAGAGGTGGTGGCTCTCCTCTGCCTGGGCTTCCCTACTTACACTGCAGCCATCATCCCTGAACCTCGGCATCCACATGGCAGAGGCAGAGCAATGGCATCTCCCCCTTCCTGGGAGCCAGGGGCAAGCAGGCCCCATAGCCACCCACCAGCTGTACCGGAGAAAAGAGAAGGGACCAGGAGGCTGAGGGAAGCAGAACTAAGGGCACAGCCAAGGTGGAGGTGGCAAGGCAGGCAGGCAGCCCTCCTCACTGGGTGTGCAGGGTGTGGAAAGGGGAATTTCATTGCCAGGAGCAGTTCCATGGTGTGACTGCTGCCAAGACCAAGGCTCCTTGAGCTTCCAGCAAGGGCTGCCTGCTTCCCTCACAGCTGTGTGTGGAGGAGGCTGGGGGGGAGGCAAGGGTGGAGCAGGTGAGATGAGAATCTGGGAAACCATTCAACCTAAATATGTTGACTTATTTAGAAGTTGCCTACAGGTACTCAGTTGTCTCTCAAGCCTAATCCTAGCTATATTTAATTCCATAAATCAAATAAAAGAATGGGGTGGTCTGAAGGGTTTGTAGGATCAGGCGTTGGAACTGAGGGTGGGGCCATCCTTATCTGTCCAGCACTTACCTGCTTGGCAGTAACCCCCATTTCCTCCATCAGTTTTATCTCCCAATTCTTTGCATACAGAAAAAAATTGCCAGATGTAAGTTTTGCAACTGTTTTTATACTTTCGCTTCAGCTCACCATTTTCCTATCTGCATATCAGCTCAAGAGTCAAGAAGAACACAATCCTCAGGGAACTGGAAATTAATAATTACAAAACTGCAATTCAAACTTACCTCTATTACTTCTTCCACAACCCACTGGTAGCATCACGTTACATTCTCAGTACAATATCATACCATAACAGATCATATTATTTCAGGCAAAAAGGTTATTTGGCAGCACACTATGCAGAGGAATAAAAAAAAAAAATAAAATTTATATCAAGAATATGTCATAAATTCCTACAAACCACAGAAAGCAGTGTTGGTGACGTTATATGGCAACCCAGACCATGAGATTATATGAGTGGCTTTTTTTTCCTGACTACATGGGGACAACCTGTATACTAGAATGAGCCCTCCATAGTGACAGAGAAGAGCTCTTTGAGACAGCTCTGACTGCTGTTTGGAATGGTGAATGCTACAGCACCCCTTTAATGTTCCTTTTCTAGGACACAATAGTATTTGTTTGAAGGGGTGGGGAAGAAGTCTGCCAAGCAAGGAAAAGGATGGATCCATTATGCAACAAGAAAAGTACTCACTGTGCTATAGAGCAGCAGGTGCTGAGGATACTACAGGGTTTCCAGTAAAGGGTGTGATTAGGCCTTCTCGTGGCTATGACTAGATCCAGAAGTCTGTGAAGAAAGTGCACTGTTCTCTTCCAGAAATAACAGGATTCCCCAAAGTTTTCCTTGGTCTTCAGAAGGATTCTGCTCTGCACAAAACTATTCTCTTCAGCCGTATGTAGTCCCACCAGACAGGACTAGGCAACAAAAGTAAACACTGTTGGGTATATAATTATTTTCTAAATATTTACAAGGTGCATAAAAAAGGTGTTTCTAATGCAATCTGCAAATTACCATTTACTACGCAACAATTTAATTAGCAAAATTCTTTAGGCTATCTCAAACTCTGACACAGCAGTATTTTAGCCAAATTTGAGGAAGATCTGTAGCAACCTGCAATAAAATCCTGACAAATAAAAATGTAATTTCTAAGAAACTGATGTCAGTACAGAGACAGCAATATTTCATGGAAGGAAAATATCCCTGAACATAAAGGAGAAAAATGCATCAGAATAAAGGCATAAATTATAAATCCCTGGCCCAGAAGCTGTTCTAGGTCACATAACCATCTGTTGTATTTCTTGCTCATAAAGGAGTCCATTTTCACAGCTGTGTAGATTTTCTGAGACGGACTTTTCAAAATAACATGAAAAAAACAGGCAAAAACTTTTTTCTCTTCCAAAGGAAGTATTTTGACTCCAAGTAATTTGTGGTCTAAGCACTGGCTAGGGCTGGCAGCAGAATCTTGGAGAATGAGTGAATAAGGAATATGGGCAACAAAAATGAGATAGGATTGATGCTTGCCTTAAAAACCGTGTATGTAAGATAAGCTTGGGGTTGATGAATGGTTTCTGCATATGCAACACTTCAGGAACTGCTGACGGTAGCAACTCTTGGCAGGGTGGTGGTGGTGAAGTGATGCTGGGAGCCAGACACTGTTGGAAAGCAAGAAATGAGGGGATCTGCTCTGCTCTGTATGTTTTGCTGAATGTGCCAGCGACTGCATGAGTCACACCCTTCACTTTGTAATTTTTGTCTGGTTGATTGATATGAGAATACCAAGGTATTTCAGTGAAGATAGATCTCAAACTCAGATATTAAAAAGATTCACCATGAATGTTCATCTTCTTTGTTATACAGCATTCACTGTCTTTGTTCTGGATTGCTTTGAATATCCATTTTGTCATTCAGTAAATGTTTCCTTTTGTGCTCAAAACAAACACCCTTTCTCCATCACGGCTCAGAGAGGATGGCATTTAAAGGTAGAGTCATTAATTAGGTAATCTTAGACTGAATGTGTACGTTACAGAAACATTTTACTTCTCAGCAGGGGTATTTCAGAGACCGCTAAGCAAATTTTGTGAATTTTGTAATGGCTGTTTAGTCAATATGTATTATCTCAAAACACTTAATGGTCATTGGGTGCAATTATTGCAATTCTGAATGATGTTAACGTTGTAGAATCAATCCTACCAGCTAAATACAGATCTGGTCAGTGTAAAAGAAAGCATGGCAAAAGGAGGTGGAAAAACTCTAAAAGGCTGAATGTACAGTAAAACTGGAAAACGTAAGGAAGTTTGAACTGGACACTCAGCAAAAATGGAAGGGATAGACCTACTTAAATTTTACTGTGCAGCATTTAGCATGCGAGGCAGGGTCGTGAATGCCTATGCTTCACCATGAAAGTAAATTAATAAATAATGTCCTCTATTGAAGATACAATAACTGTTATTTACTACTCAGATTTTCTGCACAGGTTACATCAATTCCTTTCTGATTATTGCTTAAGATAATATTTTATTACATTTCTCATTTCTCTACATTTGTTTGCTTGCCTAGACTTTAACAGCTGAGTAGAGATAAAGCATCATTAGTCCAAGGCAGAACTGCCATTTGAAAAAATGAAAAAGAATTCTGTTACAGGCCATGTGGGAAGGGCAAGAGAACACTCCTGTCACTGCAGCATGCCCTCACGTCAGGGCCATGTTAGTAAACTATCCGCCTCACACCCCTTGCACACTACCAGGCCCCAGGCTCTGCTTAGATTTAGCCAACAGTGACCTTTCCCGTGTGCCAGAATTAGACTAGCAGTCACTGCAGAATAACGTTGCTCTGTTACCCTCTGCTATTACTGTCGTGGATTTTAAACTGATTCAGAAATTCTATTGAAGAACTTCCAAATTCAAACTAAATAAATAAGTTTGAAATCAGACCTTAACATATCCAGTCAAATTTCACAAGTTACATTTCTCTGTAATGAGCTGTGTACATGTTAGAATCCCCCAGTACTGCAGAAGGGAAATCACAGTGTGCATACTTGATAAAGAATGGGAATGATGCAGGCGTTTACCATACTGTGACTTTTATGATTTCATACATGAAATGCGCCTGACTGCTGAAGACTGCTTTCCTATTCAACAGCATGACAGGCAGATACCATGTTTTCCATGGCACTGTACATTTAGTTTCTTGGGAGCAAACTTGCATCACTGTATAATTAGACAGTTATATTTAAGTGCACCTGCTGTGTCAATGACTCTTCTCCGTGCCTTGACATGTCAAACCTGAAATTAGCCTGTGCCTTCTAGAAATGTCTGTAGTAAAGGGTGAGGAGATGCTTTTCTCTAGGGTCAAATCCTGCAGGCATTGCACTTGAAGCAGTGAACTTGCGTTTAGAAGCACTGACCCAATAATACATTGACACACTGCTTTATAGCCTTCAGCAGGGCATATATTGCATTCATTTCTATACTAGCCCAACTTTCATGACTGTAGAAGGACAATATGGTGTTGAGTTCATACTGGCAAAGCAAACATCTGCAAATGCTCCACACATAGGCATCCTCTCCTTACCTTTCTGTCCTCTCATCTATAACACACACCTTTGAAAACCAGGTTGGACAGTAAAGAGTAGAATGGAAATTCTGCTCTTATTCTTACCCGTACTGTGCCCTCTTTTTTCTTTGGAGTAATGCTTTTAAAGTTGCACTGCCAAAATATAAGGAACATACATGTCAGAGAGGTTGGTATTTGCTCTTCTCAAGTGTCAGTCCAGCTTTGCACAAACCAGAAAAATGCAGCATTAAAAATAACCACCAGTACCATCTTTGACGTAGCAACAAAAGAAGTAACTACAAATACATTGATGCTGTAATTCTGCTGTTGAATCAGATGGCAGAACTTCACCTAGCATATTTACTTACTCAATCTTTTGGTCTAACATATTTAACTACATATGGCATTCCTGAATTACAGTGTGAAGCTGAAAGTGCTGAGTGCTCCTAATTCCCATTGACTTCCCAGTGGAATGAAAAGAACACCTAGCCCTTTGCAGGGTGAGTGTGCAGCATGTTTCCTGCGCCTGCTTTTGCTCCTAGCTCTTCTGTAGTACAATCTCCTAATGTGTATTCCAGATGGCTTCTGCTTGAAGTGCCATTTCTCCCAAGCCCAAGCTAATAAACTCCGTATAGGTTACAATCTGGAGGCTGGGAATTTCTGCTTCAGTCTACAGCAAGAAAATCTGTAGGCACGTTAATCTGTGTATCGGTAGTTGCAGTGTTATTACATATACCAAGTGAAGGCTGCACTTTATTGAACAGAATCCTTAAAGATTAGAAATGCCACTGATTCAACTTGGTGTGCTTATTACCAGTGAGATGACTTAAATTTACCAGCAGCAACTAGTTCACTAGCAATGAAACAAACACACCGAAAAAGATACAAGACGATTTTCATGTCCTATCCGCTGCAAGAACTAGTCTCAAATTCAAGTACAAATGAAACCACCTGACTGTGTTGGCTCACTTTCAGCACGCCAGTCTCCCTGACTTTGCCAAAGAAATGTTCCGAGTCTCACACTGTGAACGACAGAATATATGACTCCAGTGGCCCATAAAAAGAAGCAGAGAAAATGTAAAGCTGGCAGACAATGTCATCTACCGGCAACAACTGTATGACTTGATAAATCTTTTCTGTTGTTTCTGCTCCAAAGGTAAAGCTTCAAGACCAGAAATATTCGTAACTACACACATGCACTGCAGTTAAAATGTGCTCCTGTATATTTTATTTTCCTAATGAAAAAAATGGCGGGCTAATTTCACACCTGACATGTAGGTATGACTCAACAGAAGTCAATGAAACTGCATCACTTGCTGAAAGAATAAATTTAACCCAGAGTTCTTGTTTCATTTTAACTTATCAAGAGAAACCCGGCGCTAAAATTAGCTTACAGTAGAAGTCACATGGTCACATGAATAAATCTCTTCCCGTTAGTTCTGTGAAGACGCCTCTGGCTGTGAACCATAGCCATCTGTGGGCAATAATCCTGTCTATCTAATAAATATCAGGCAAAGTCATAAATTATGTGAGGCTGCACTGTACATTAGAATAAAGGAACAATGACAGATGGCAGAAAGCCCATGAAGTCACTGCAGGAGTGAATGTAAGTGTGCAAAATGTAGTGAAGGAACTGTTGGGAAATGTAGGTACATACAGTCTTTAAAAATGTTTTGCAACAAGTAAATAAATGATAAGTAAATTGCAAAATATACAGTTAAAGTGCTGCCATCTCACAGAAATGGAAATGCACCAATATCTTTATGCCCAGACCTTTATAACCAGTAAGTCCTTCCTTGCTCTGCCTTGCAGAAAGTGGAGAACCACACAATCTGAAAGACATTTTGGAGAGGAATTGTCTTCAGGAATTATACAATGCTCCGTGTGTTTTCTCTACCTGGGAAGTGGCACAAAATGAAGCAGAGCAATGATGTGAATGGAAAATACCTGTTAGGAACAGCTCTAAAATTCACCTGTCTTTGGAAAAGGTGTTTTTTCCTAGGCATCACAGTAATTGAACTGAAGTATGTGAAATCAGATTCCAAAACTGTTGGAAAGCCAGATGATAGCTAATTAAACTGGCAAAGAACTTTAGATATTGGAAGCTGACCTTCCTACCATAAGTGTGTCTATAGCCTTAAAAACGGAAAATAACTTTCCATCTAGTCTTTTTGTGGCAAGCTAGCCTGATACTGTCATTAATCTGATAATTTTATTTATGGACTCCAGCCTAAGTCAAGTGTATTCACGTAGACAGTGTCACATCTGGATACAGTAGCTAAAGTTGCTGCTCAAAAATAACTAATCTCAAGCCCTGGAAGTTCTAGTGAAATACCTTCATTACTTGGTACCGATAGAACTTAATTTAAAATAGCAAGAACTTCGCATTAAAAGAATGGATTAAAAGAAAACGTCTTGATAATTTCTCAGGTCTACTGCATATCGTGGGATCAAGGAAATGGGACACTTACCATTTTAACCAGATTTTCATCCGCTTCCACCTCTTCTACTTATGTGGCTGCCTTTGACCCTAAAGATTTTCTTTGCTACTCCTAAGTTAGAGGGGTTTTTTTCCCCACAGAACATGCAGACAAATAGGACTTAAAACCGTTCTTTTTGAAGGTGGGAAAAAAATTCTTTAAACTGTATTTGCTCAACTCTTATCTCCAATCACTTGGGTTAAAGATTGCATGTTGTTTCATACACTGATTCTCAAAGAGCCCTAGCAAATACATCAATGGAAATTTAATCTTCAAGGGTTTTGTGTGACTATTTTAGTGACTACTGGCAGACTTTGTACAGCACTGACTTCCCACATTTCTCCCTACAGACACAGTCCCATTTACACTACTCATAACAGTGACCCAAAGCCACTGGAGACTTCACAGGCACTATCTGAAGCACAAATCCTAACATACTGCAATGTTAATGAGTCTGTCCCATGGATTCATCAAGCTCCAAATTGATCTTTATAAATTTGACAGTATTACTTATGTGTAACAATTTTAAACACAAGATAATTTCTGCAGGATTGGGGTCTCATCTACACTATAGATTTGAATTACATGTGAAAATCCAGTGTCTGCTTTCCAATAGCACTTACAATAGTGTTGCAAAATATCTGATAATTGAAATCTTTCAAAATTCTTCTGGAAGACTGAAATATCAACAGTTACCAAGACTGAAGAATGCACTATTATTATTCCCCCGAAAAGAAATAATACATGGGAGTTTTATCAGCCTTTAAGCAGTAAACAAAATGCACTGGAACATTCAAGCCAATTTCACTGGTTGGAAGAGTAATCACCATCCAGAAAATTAGGACAAAATTTTCTGACTGAACCACAAATTAACTTCACTGCATTACAGAGCTGAGCAATTACACTTTAGATCACACTTTGCAAAATCTGAGACATTCATTAAAGTACAGGTGATGGTTTAAGGCAGTTACAAATCTCCTCCTAGGGCACAGGGATCACGTGGTATGCTTAAGTCATCTGGAGGCTGTAAAGGGAAAAGTCGTACCCATCTGCCCCCTATTCACACCAGCCAGCAGGCAGAAGCCAGTCCAAAGTACACACAGATATATATTAAAAGACATGGTCATGGCTGCTGCTGTGTCCTCCTACTTCTGAGGGAAAAAAGGAGGCAAAAATTTTCCAAGCAAAGCTTTGGAAACTCCCAGAGTTGAGACTTTTACATTGAACAATGCATTAAGAATATATGGGAGGGAAAATCCTGTGCTGGCAGATGGGAGGACTGGATTATCTACAACGGTCTGTTCCATTTTCAAATTCTATCATCAGATTTGTCCTCAAGTACAAACCCTCTAGGAGTTTCTTGGGGGCGGTGCATCCCTCCACAACCCCTACTGTGGGCTCTGGCTTAAAAGCCACAATAGAGTCCTTAGAATCTAACAACAAGAGCTATTCTAGGCGCTGGTTAGGAAAATGGGATTTAAAGGAAGTTTCTACTATTGTGCAAAATTAGGGCAAAAAATCTCCTTTCAGATAAGCAACAAAGTATATCAATTCCAACAGTTTGCTCTCCTGCTGTTGTATCCATCATAAAGAAAGACAGTCTTTCTATGGTGAATAAAGGTGATCGTCTAATCAATTAAGATTTCACAGAAAATATGGAACAATTCAGCTGTCTGCCCCACCCTCTTCCCAGGTTGAAACAAGACCTTTCCACTTTACTCTGCACGTCACTTTTGTTAAAATGACAGGCACCTCACAGAAAACACCAAACATACATGTAGAGAGAGAAGAATTCCCATTTTGAGATCCACCATACAAGTGAAGGTTTTTGAGCTGTGAATTTGATTGCTGTGTGCATTGGACAATTGCTTATATAGCATATGTATTATTTTTGTATATGTAGTTATTCCTGTATTACATTCTAATCATGATTATATGTATTTTGATTACACCAATATAAAGAAAAGATGTTTATGAAACTGATGGAAAGTGTGCATCACACAGAAGTACTAGTAATACAATTCAAGGACCTCTCTATTGTCCATGACTGTTCATGATTCAGTTGAATATGGCCAATAACTCCACAAAGCACAATTTATTTCAGGCTACCATGGACTGTGGTAGAGGTTGGTTTTTTTACAATTGATGAAAACAGGCCTTTGAGCTGAAGTCAGAAAGTTGATTCCCTTTAGCCAGAATCATGTAATATGTTAATAATTCATTTATCCAATTTAACCTGAAGATGCCTTAGAGACTTCCAACTCCTCCACTGAAGGATGAAAAAACCCCAAATGTTTATATATATTGGTAGTCTTAAGGCTAACCCTCCACAATGACATTAACTTCACGTTGGTATAGGTTTTATGCAGCATCTTTAGTCTCTAAAGACAAGAACAATGCTAGAGATAGCCCCTTAAAATAAACTATAAGATGATATGTTAAATACAGGTAACATTACACTGTACTTACCAAATCTTTTAAAAATGCCAGCATTTGCATAATACACCAGTCTTATTCAACTTATCTCGAGTTCTCACTGCGATTCATAAAATCCGTTTTTCTACTCTGAGGTTGTGTTACTAATGTTTTTTAAGTATTCAATTTGCAATACACATTGTTTTACCAAAATATTTCACTTAAAAAACCCAGGCAATTAGCAAGCAAAGCAGGTGGTTTTGGACAGTATTTGAAAATAGGGTTTATTTTAGCTGGCTTTTCCTGTTTCAGCATTTCCAAGCACAAAGATTATATCCCAGTCAACAGTACTTCTAACTGAGAGAACTAAAAGTCACAAGATTTGAAAATTAAAGTTTACTGACAGATAACCTGGGACAGACAGATATATTTCACAAACACCCTTATAGTATTAAAAACTCTACAAAACCCTCTGATTTTTATTAAGGACTCCACTTCTCTGCCCCTGCCCCCCCAATTATTCTTTACATTTTTTTTAAGGGGAGGAGAAGGAATATATACAAAGAATGGTTGTCTCCTTCCCAGAGGTTTAAACTAAGCTACTTCAGAAAGAGCTGACTGACACACAGAAGTGGAAATTCTCAAATGATTGCTTTATTTATCTAGACAAGGTTGGGCTAGTGTTGACACAACGTTTTCAGATGTTTCTAACTTAGAGGATTATTATGAAGTATACACAGTGCCCTCAAAGCAGTTACTGCCTAACCCTGCTCTTTGCAGCAGTGCTTGTTTTATGTAGCTCACTTGGGATTTATCTAAGAGAAGAGCTAAAAAGGAATCTAGATCAGATGTTCTAAACACACAGAAAGAGAGGCAGACCCTAAGTACCTTAATGCTTATGTCTTCCTGACATAAGGCAGACATCCCTACTGCAATTTCAATAAAGTGCTATGATCTTAAAATATAGTGCAGCTATGCACGTTAGTAGGACTCAGCATAGTACCCCTATGCAACAGAGAGTCTCTGCAATCATACTGCAAGATCTAGTTTACCAGAACTGATGAATTCCCTGTGAGATCAGCTTACCTCAGCCCTCAACTGAATCATAAAAGTCTCTGATCCTAGGCTAGATAAAAATCCACAAAAACAATCGTTAAATGCATTACTATATTTCTCAGGAAGTACCTGCAAAATAAAAAATAGCTTAGAGTTTCCAGAACTGGTAGCATAAATAAGCAAGCAAGGATTGCAGACAGAAGGGTCAGCAATATGAGGAGGAGGCCCAATAAGCCCTTCAGAAGTTAGAGTCACGAAACAGTGGTACAGAAGTAAAGAAAGAGGTAAGAGAAACAATCAAGAGGGCAAAGAATATGAAAAACCTAGTAAGTACCTTACAATGCTGCACATTGCTCTTTTATTCTGTTTCCCCATCTTGCAGTCTGTTACTAGATCATCAGATACAAGGACAATTCAAGCCTAGCATGACTTTGTTCTAGATTTCAGTCAGTTTTTGAGAATTCCGTTGCATATGGGCAATGAGCATACAATGAGTTCTAGCTACTTAGAACAGCACTAGCTGCTGTCCTATTCCTATTTGTAGTACTGACCATCCCCCCTCCAATACTTTTGACACTTTATGATTACTTTCCATCCCATTGAGAAGTTTGGGATTCTTTGATTCTTATATCAAGTCACTTGATGGATTAGCAACTCAGCTAATTGCAGTCATTGCAGTCACCATGTGAGACAAAACAGTGATGTTTGGGGGAGGCACAGAAGCATAACTAGCCAGCACTGTAGACAGACACGTAGCAGAGAGTCCACTCACCAAGCCACAGGTCCTTTACTGTGTGATTTATACTTTACGTGTCTTTGTAATCACTACAGCAATACATATATCTCACATGAAAACCCGTATAGGGAGCTTAACATGTTGGAATCGGTAGAGCATTTTTGATTTACTGATGAACGGGTATTTGATGCCGCTATTACTGTTTCCCTGCAAAGGAAATTAATTTGTCAAACCTTACTTCATGGATGTTGCTACAAAGCTCATCTGTGAGGAAGGTAAGAGAAAGGTAAGTATCAGTCCAATATAAAACTTGGTAATCCAGAAAGTAAATCCATGAGTTGATCTGTACTGGAAAGTGACTTGTAACACAAGTTAAAGAGAAAAAAAAAAAAAAGAAAAAAAGAAAAGAAAGGAAAGGGAAAAAAAAAGAGAAAATATAAGGAAAGAAAGAAAGACAAAGATCAGTGGCTTATAGGAAGAACAGTAGTTACACCGAGTTTTTATTCTGTGAACAGCATCGTCCTTTGAACTCCAAGCTACTGTCAGCATCCTTCTGTTCCATCTGATCATATAAATCACTTGCATAGATCCTCACAGCTGACATTTGGCAGCATTAATTAAAAATACACTGTCAATTTGAAGAGAATGAAGAAATACAGAAAAATAAGTTTAACTCCCCACATAGTTATTTCAGATGTTTTCTGTGTTTGTCAATCCTTTTCTGTAGCCATCACAGCCATTCTCTTCAAATTTGTGCATTTGTATATAAAACTATGTAAGCACACCTTAGTCCTACTTAAAGAAAATTCTGAAATTACAAAACTATAGAAAAAGAAAAATGAAGGCATTAATGTCATGCAACTTCAGAACTCAGACTTAGCATGAGTTAAAAACTAATTGCAAATTCACTATAAGCAGCGTATGCTTCTTGAACTTTTCTCCAGGAAAGATGACACAGACTGTAATTAAGGATAATTAATGTGTCAGATTTTGATAGCCTTAATCAGAAGCTTAATGCTTTGACCACTCTTTATCAACAGGTGCTTTATAGGTCTGGCCTGAAGCATTCATTGTTTAGATCAACATGGCATATACTGACAATGCATCACGCCTTCAGGGGCAAAACCCCATGACAAAGTTAAATAGTGACCATCAGATTCCAATATTCCTTTGAGTGCTTTATTAGGTGTATGGGTCCAAATTCAGCATAATGTTTTAAGCCTGTGGTTAAGATTCTACTGAAATCAAAGTATTCAGAGCGTGTGTTTCAAGTCTGGTATGTGCTCCCATGTTTTACTGAATACAGCCAGACTGTTAAAAAAAACACCAAAACAACAAAAATATGATGCTGTTAGAGATTTTGGCAATTTGTTTAAGAACACCAGACCAAGCTTCTGAATAAGTTAAGGCAATACCATCTGGATTTCTATAAGGAAGCTTCCTAAGTTGTTGTCACTATCTAGACTGAAGTACAACAAAACAAAGAAACAACGTAAGTAGAGAAAACCCTTTTGAAATTCCCCGTGAAAACATTATTTTTCAATCATGATTCCTGTTAATATTCCAATCAAGTCGATAGTAGTGCAGTGACAGAAGAGAATAGTGACTGGTGGTTTAGTGAATTACTTGCTGAAAAGTCAAGTATGAGGAAAGTTGGTGCAATGAGTTCCATCATGTTGAAGGTGGTGGTCTTCAGCCTCCCGTACAAAGATCAGTTCTGTCAGTCTCACTGGTGCTTCTTTATTGGACCCTGTATGAGAAGGAAAGCCATATTTGCTTGGGTTAATGGCTTGGGTCTGTAGGCAAGAGTAGATAAAAGGTAGTTTAAAATAATTCCAGTTGTTAAAGAAGAAATCAAATTCAGGTAATGAAATAAGAAAGCGTGATGTTGGCATGAAAATGCTATATTATTATTCAATATTCTGTTTCACTATTGTGCAAATCATATATTAAGATAGACACTAATTACATATAAAAGTATATATATACACTTTCCTATGTGTACATCAAACTTTCGTATTCACATGTGCATGTGCAAATATATATATGCAAGCATATAGACATACACTATAATCTATTTAAGAGAAAGAAACAGAAAAACCTATTGCGCCTTTTCTTACCGTTACAGCTAGTAAAGGCATTAGCCAGATGTTGAAACTCGTGGGCATCAAACAACAGTGATCATTATAGTCTTCAATCACCCCATTTAGAATTTACAATAAGCTAAGCAGAAAACCATTATTTCCACCTTCAATATAAAGTTTTCCTCAGGCTGCAAACAGAGTTCTGCAATGGACTGACACACCATCTGTTCTAACTTCAGAACCCTTTTCCGTGAAACTTCCAGCAAGGGGAACAAGCTATTGATGAGACCCAGGAATATAAGGACATCATTAGTTAGTATCATAGTAAGATTAAAATCCCTTGAGGTCTCTCATCAAAACCTAGATTATAAAGAAACAAAGACAGACAGAAAAGACTGACATTATAATAACAAACCATATTATAAGGCATAAAATTAACAAACATTATGAATTAATCATACTTAGACAATTACAATCCATATGGCTAGTTAAACTCAATCTGCTACCTGTAGTGACATAGTCTGGATACTGTATATTCAATGCCAGTGCATTTCTCCCAGGATGTAATTACTTAATTTTGTGAATGAGAAAATGATGTGTAAAAGCCAATGTTTCCATGGATTCAATGCCCCAAGTCAGATAAAATGCATGAATGCTTATCAAATCTCATGACACTTTTTAACCCTATTTCATCACACTCGTGTTACCTTTAGGTATGTAGAAACAGTAAATTCACATTCACACTAAATACCAAGGTTAATACAAGAAGCAAACTGGGTTCAGAGTTTAGTTCTCTGCAAATAGGACTCAAGATTTAGATGCCAATGAATGGTGTAAGATTGATGAAATTATTAATTCTTCTGAAGCTTTTTCATCACTTGACGCATACACATTTTGATTCTGAGAATAACCACTTTGTATTTCCATTCCACTTACACTGAGACAGATTTCAACCTTTCAAAGGACTTGGCACCTTGAGATTCTGGTTCAGTCCCCTCCTTTGTCACATATAGCATGTCGTATCTAGTGATATTATACATTCTAAAATTCAGGATGTTGACAAAAAAGGAAAACAAAAACCACCACCACCACCAACAACAACAAAAAAGCCAAGTCTCTAATATCTTAGTACTATGTAGATATAGAAATCCAAGGTATTTTGCATCTATAAATGAAAGTGCAAAAGAAATGTATAATGACTATTTGAAATGAACAGACATTTCTTTTCCCTAGCATTTTATTACTTTATATCTTAAGACTGATGCAATCAGGTACAGAATAATGTATACACAAAGCATGTCAGGTTTGGGGGTTTTTTTTTGTTTGGTTTGTGGGTTTGTTGTTTTTTTTTCTTTCAATGGACAGATGCAAAGAAACAGAGCAAACGTTTTCACTTTCCCAATTTCTGACTGGAGGGCAGCATTTTGAAAACATGTACTTTTCTTTGAATCAGTAACCTCATTTATCTTCATATTTCCGACTTCTGACACATGATGCAATTCCAGAGAGCACATTTGGTTTCCTTCAGATGCAGTATAATGTGCCCCGAATATATTTAAAAGTTACACTGTGCTGTCATGAGCAAACTAATCCCAGAAATAGCACGGGTGGCCTTAGAACACAAATGGAGCTTTCTCACTGGCCGAGAGCAAGGTCTTGGCCCTGATGACTGTGACCAGTAAATGCTTCCCTTATTCAATAGCGTGTGTTTCATTAAAGAATCCAAAGGCCACTCTAGAGTGATTATTAATTCACATTTTGAATGGTTAAAATAATTCAGCTTTCAGCCACATGCTTTATAATACCTTGTGAGGAGTGTTATACCATGAAATCCTGTGCTTGTCATGTCTTATTGCTTAATTAAAATAATGTAATCAAAAACCTCACATAACAAATGTTGACTGAAAAAATTATGCTAATCTTCTGTGTATCTACTAGTCACATATTACTTTGAGCAGAATAAGTTGACTAATGTGTTAATAAAATGAAACATACCTGACTATCTTGTCAAATGCTGTTTTTATCTCAGCATTTACATACCTTTGTCATGAAGAGGGTACATTCTGAGGAAAAGAAATAAACACTGTTATGATTAAACATGTCTGACATGGTGTTCTCATCTGATCATCAGGCAATGCCACATGCATAGGAAACTCTCATTCATGCAGTCACAAGGCCAATGGCCTCACATCAAAATCAAAGTTACACTGAGCAGGACAGCTTCATTTAGTAAGATGTATCTGGTTATATTTGCTCTGAATGTGGCCCTGAACACTCAGGTGAAAAATGTGGCACAGAGTTTGAACCAAGTATACCCTGATAAGACTGAACACTGAATTTCACTGAGACTAGAAGAATTTTTGTGTGGAGAGGAGAAACTGAGCAGAATCTTCTCACTTTCTGCAGCTACTTCATGAGGTACCGCTGTCAGGAAGCAAGGGGTACCCAGTCCCCTCACACAAGCAGACATGCCACATTCTCTGCACTGGGAAGGACTTTAAAAGTGTTGCACTTACAAAAATTGACAGTTAAGGAAAAAGAGAAGAACAGAAAGTCTAATAAAGAGAAGGACTGGAGAAGTGGTGCCATTTGTCCTTTTGGAAAAAGTCAGGTAAACCTATATAATTATGCATCCCTGCTTTCTTAGAAAGGACAGGTCTTTTAACAGCCTTCTTTCCTCAACTCTCTGAAGGCACTGGAAAGAGATAATCGAGACCTGAGCTCATACAGGAGTGTACACTAATGACTTGCCTGCTTTCTCTCTTACTGCTGCTAGCATTCAAGTACAATACCAAGAGTATTTCTCACATTCTTGCCACTGAATATGCTGGAAATCCTCTATAGTCCATTTCTAATGGATACTGCCCTGCCCCCCAAATTTTTAGTATGCTTGCCTAGCAGCAGCAGCATTACCAGAAAGGTTAATATTTTTATTCCAGCACCCATTTAGATACAATACAACATGTAAAGACAGATTAACTTTCTCACAAGTCTCCTTGAATTTGCAGTTCTTCTGATGGCAACACTGTTTCACATAGAAGTCTGAAATCACCATTGTATAAGATCTGCAAGGTGGAAAGAAAACATGAACACGAGACACAGTTGTACTGTCACCATCCTCTCACTATGCTGTTGATTATGAGAATTTGTGCTTAATCCATACAGCAATCAAAAGCATCAGTGGCTTAATGGCAACATCAAATTAATTAAAAAGAGATCTATGAGGATAAGGATGTTTTATTGTAATCTTTTAACTTGGGCATTTTCATACTTCAAAATGTACAGGAAACAAATTGTTAATACTAGCAATAAAAAACCATAAGATTAAGAAAACCCCATTAGTAGTTCATAGATCAATAAACATTTTCTTGTCTTAAAAGACCAGAAATGTCTCGGAATCTGACAAACACAAGATCTCCAGAGGTCCCTTCCAACCCCATATCATTCTGTGATTCTGTGACTCATTTTATACTAAGCCAGTTTTCAAAAAGGGAAGGCTGTGTGCTGGTTACAATGATGTAACCAAAAGAAAAAGGCATTACGATCTGAATTTACCATATACACACAAGAAAAGTTGTGGTAAAACTCTCTTGAAATACTCAGAAAACGACTCTAATAAAACAGTAATGATTTAGTATTATATGCCATCTCATACCTAAATATTTGAGATACTCAAGGGGGAAGAAACTTCCCAGATTTTTTTTAAGTTAAAGAACAAATTTGCCTCTCCCACACAGTATCTCATAGCTGAAATCCTTAACACTATTAGTTCCCTCACAGTCTTCTGTAATCTGCTTTGCAACAGAACATGCTATTAGATCTTAAAGTCTTAGTTGTCTCGAGTCTTTCTAGCAAACTGCCCTCATGTCAGTTTCTTGATCTTCAGTCTTTGTCTNGGTGTGGGGTGTGTGGAGTGCAGAGAAGGTTTTTTATATCCACCAAAAAAGAACTTTGATATTTTCTGGAAGACTTCTTTTTTTCTGGATTTGCTGTTATGAAAATATGCCATTTTTTAACCTAGAAATCAGAAAAAGGTCAGTGTCCCATAGGATGACACAAAAGTAAGCCTAAAAAAAAAAAATCACTTTATTTCTGATTTCACTTCATTATTTGGTCAAATACCATCCTGCAGTGTCTTAAATACCACAATACAAAGCATATCTACAGAGATGCAACTGCATTCCTAAAAAAATTCAAACTAGTGGCAGTGAAAAAGTGCCAGCTGCAGTGACAAGGGCCCAGACTACCAAGATAGATGTTTTTGTGGAGTGTTCTAAACATAGTTCATTTGAATCACAGAGATTTCAGAAAATATTATAGGTACTTTTGTTGCTACATATGTTAGAAGGATAACCATGTCAGCAGAAAATCTCTAGTGGCACATTTCGTCTTTTCTGATCAATGACAGACAAAGGCATGCTTATTCATTCACTGCAATGTGATAAGTACGAAGTGTACCTTCAAAAGAGGGCTCTATTGTGCCTTTTAAGGCACTTATTTACGTTGGAAACATGCAATTCTAGAGAGATTTGGAAGTAGAGAAATTAGGATAAGGCTATTGCCCAGAGATCCACAGAAGCATAGAATCAGTTAGACTGGAAAAGACCCTTAAGGTCATTGAGTCTAACCATTAAATGGACTCACAATACCTAGCACTTTCATAAAGAGCAAGGGCACCACCTCATGTGTCAGACCTAAGGTAACTTCACACATCACAGAGAGAATAATCACACAACAGCTGAGATTGGAAGAGACTTCTGAATATCATCTAGTTCAAACCCTTTGCTCAAAGCAGATCAATTAGAACAGGCTGCTCAGGAGTATGTCCAGTTGGTTGTGATTATTTCCAAGGATGGGGACTCTACAACCTTACTGGTCAAGTTGTTCTACTGTGTGGCTTCTCTGACAGTAAATAAGGGGTGTGTGTGTTATGTTTAAGTGGAATTTCTTTTATTTCAGTTTGTGCTCATTGCCTGTTACCCTGTCACTGGCTGCCATCTGACTCTATCTTTACTCCATACCATTAGGTATATACACATTGAAGACATTTGCCCTGAGCCTTCTCTTCTCAAAGCTGAACAGTCCCAGCTCTCTCAGCCTCTCCTTGTATGTCAGATTCTCCAATCCCTCAAACATTTCTATGGCCGTTCACTGGACTTGCTTCAATATGTCCTTGTCTTTCTTGTACTGAGGAGCCCAGAATGAGAACACAGTCTCGCTACCTTCATCTCACTTCATTTCGTGGTGCCTTATGCCTCTTGTATTCTCCTAGTGCCATAAGCTTTACTATAAAGTTATTGACTCTTATTTTTATATCTGACTGCACGTTCTCCACTGTAACTTGATCTGCATTTTTATTTAATGGCTGTGAGACTTCACATATCACAACATATGACAGTTACTTTTAATCTTCTCTGCAAAGAAAAACACAGAATAGTCCAGCAAAAGGGTTGTTTAGTTTTGTTCAAGAATTTCTGAAATGAAAACAGTTAGCAGAACAAGGCAAACCATCATCTATCAAAGCAGTTCTAATGTTTTAATGACTTATAGCAAGCTCAGTAAAACAAGGAAATCAATTACTGCATTGTGTTAGATTCAGAAATAATACAACTCTCTTCTTACAGTAATACAACATACATAATCTCATCAGCAGCGGTGGATATATAAATTAAGAGTATACAATTAATCAATCAGACTACTCCTGAATGAATTATGTAAAGAAAAATCAGCAGACAAGGTCAGGATTGTATATGGCACCACACTTCTCTTTTTGCTAACAACACACTTTATGTAATTCAGTCTGATTTTAAATTTAAAACAAAGAATGCAGTCATTCTGGGACAGGGGCAATGATTAATTTTACCAGAATTTTAGTCTCTGAATTATTTGTGTTTATATGAGACATCATTCTTGTGCCCTTTAAGTTTCACCTACTGTGTGTATGATGGTGCTCTCCTGTGATAGGTCCCACTTGTCTGGCATATGTCGATATATTATCTGTAAAAGCCATATCTTTATTGGATAGCACTGTCAACTTACCTCTGAAGATTCTCAGAAGCCCATTCAGAGACTGCACACTATGTTTGCAGCAGCTCTAGGCAGGTCATAAACTTATAAGGAGTATCAATCCCTGTGGTTCCTGATATAAACTGTATACGGGTGGGATGCTAAAAAGGGTTTCCACAATTATCATCGATGACCAGTCACAACATTTTCTACAACTATATGTAAATTTTTAAACCTCCTGTAAATATTCAGCTTTAGGAGAGTAAAGACAGAAGATTGTCCTTTTTTGGACACATTTCCCTCCCTTTCAAATCACTACTTTGATCATAGAATCATTTTGGTTGGAAGAGGCCTTTCGGATCATCAAGTCCATCTGTTAAGATAACACTGCCAAGTTACCGCTAAACCATGTCCCTCAGCACTACATACATACATATTTTAAATATCTCAAGAGATGACAACTCAACCACTTCCATGGACAGCCTGTTCCAATGGTTGATAACCCTTTCAGTGAAGATATTTTTCCTAGTATCCATCCTAAACTTCTCCTGGAACAACTTGAGGCCATTTCCTTTTGTCCTATTACTTGGGAAAAGAGACTGACCCTCACCTTGCTACAACCTCCTTTCAGGTAGTTGCAGGGAGTGATAAGGTCTCCCCTGAGCCTCTCCAGACTAAACAATCCTTGTTCCCTCAGCTGGTCTTCAGAAGACTTGTGGTCTAGACACCCCACCATCGTTGTTGCCCTTCTCTGGACATGTTCCAGAATCTCAATGTCCCTCCTATAGTGAGGGGCCCAAAACTGAACACAGAACTCAAGATGTGGCCTTTGATCACAGTGCTGATCAATCACCTCCCTGGTCCTGCTTCCCCCACTATTTCTAATAGAGTTCAGGATGCTGTCGGCCTTCTTGGCCACCTGGGCATACTGCTGGTTCATATTCAGCTGGCTGTCAACCAACACCTCCAGGTCTTTTTCTGTCAAGCAGCTCTCCAGCCATTCTTCTTCCCCAAGCCTGTGGTGTTACCTGGGGTTGTTGTGACCCAGATGCAGGAGCTGGCACTTGGTCTTTTTGAACCTTTGGCCTTGGCCCACTGATCCAGCCTGTTCAGATCTATATGTAGAGCCTTTCTACCCTGAAGCAGATCAATACTCCTGACCAACTTGGCGCCATCTGCAAACTTACTGAGGGTGCACCTGATCCTCTCATCCAGATTGTTGATAAAGATATTAAAGAGAACAGGCCCCAGTACTGAGCCCTGGGGAATTACCAGCCACCAACTGGACTTAATTCCATTCTCTCTGGGCCCGGCCATCTGGCAAGTTTTTTTACTCAGCAAAGTGTACACTCACGAGCAGCCAGTTTCTCCAGGAGATGACTCTCATATAGGCTGCTGATACTAAGAGAGAGTCAGTTTGATACCAACAGTTTGTTAACCACTACAAAATTCAGTTAGACAGGTTTTATGTATACGAGATGAATTATTGTTAATTAAGAAATATTGAAGTGTTACAATTCACATTCTGGCAATGAAATAAATAAAACTGCAAGAAAAACGCTCAATATTTTTAATATTGAGGACCAAACTATCAGCAGATAAAATGACCTGGTTCAGCTAAATTCAGCACTGTGTTGAAAACATTTCTCCTGTTCAGATCATAACAAACTAAGCACATGGAAGTACAACGACCGTGCTTTTCAGGTGCACTTATTCTAAACTGACACAAAGTTTCAGGTATATAGGCTATGATTTTATCATTGACCTGAGCAAAATAACTGGTTTATCTCTTCATTGAAGAATGAAGTACTCCTCCTTTCGCCCCTGCCTACTCATCTGAGGACATACAGAATAAAAATCAGTGGTATAAAGCTAGGGACAGTGTATGAATGTTAGCCAAATAGACTTCAGCAGAAAAGCTTTCTTCCTGTGTTTCTTTGTGCCATCAGATTCTACTGAATTCCAGGCTTAACACTAGATTACTAAATCATGTTATAGCTATGGGAAATCAGGCTGTCAAAAATATTGAATTTTGAAAATACTAGAAGTGAAAATTTAATGGAAATTTCTTTGTACTTTGTCTCCTTCCAAAAGCACTATCATTTCAGCGCAAGACAGTCACAGGTTGCAACACTGCCATCTTTTTTAAAAATTCAGTAATTTCTAACAGGTTGCCAGATTTTTATACCATCTTAGTCAAATACATTACATTGCAGTTGATTCACTCAGAATGTTTGAAAATAATAGTTACCAAAGATCACCCTAAATTCTTGGTCATTTCTGTTTTCCTGTTTCATCATAAGTCACAGATAACTGGTGAGATTTCGTATATGGTTTGTATTCCTGCAATAACAGTCTTTATCACTTTAGTATCAATCAGAACTGAAGTTACATAACACAGATAACTACTGAAGACTTACACATTCTTTCCAAATAACTGATTTTCAGAAATTAGAGAATACCAAATGGTCAAATACTGCACTAGATAAACCACAGCTATGTATCTGTATGCTAACATTGACCAGCACCAGAATCCTTAGGACAAAATGCAGCCTACCAGTATGGATGGGAAGAGTACAAAACAAAACAAAATTCTCTTTCTCATTTTTCAGTGAAGGCAAACAATGGTCTCTTTGCTCTCTTCTTCCTTTGTGAGTCTATTAATGTTCCCGAGTGGAACATTAATAGACTGGAATTCATAAAACAACTGATGAAATTACTCCAATTTTTTACAAAACTCAGTAACACCAAAAAAAGAAAAAACTTCACTGAAAACTCATATTGAAAGAGGAAAGGTAATCTTATGAAACAGCTAGTCATAGCCACTTATGGTTTTTAACTCTCCTAGGTGTTTGCAATTGCTTTAATTTCAAGTCCACAGTCAATGACCCTGTTATTGCCAATTAATTGCAATGTGACTACTCCCAAAGCTAAGGACTTTAACCATCAGAGGGAACATTCTTCTACTGGTCTGGACTGGCTGTAGAACCTTTATAGCTGTTATGGTCAAGACAAAATTTTCAGCAGTAGTGGACCTTAGCTATCCATTGGCCCTCGGATGAATGGAGTACTTCAACCCACAATTTGTTACTCATCTGTTTTTGCTTATGGTGCTAATGATACCTGGCCAGCTTGTATCAGGTTTAGGTTTTGTGCTGAAGGGTTTTTATCCAGTTGTAGAATAAAGTTCTTCTTTCTCCAGTTGACTTATAAAAATCAAGGAAAGCTAGCTAACTATCAGCTCTTGAAAAAGGTATACCTGTGAGTTATTCTGCCTTTACATTTTCTTCTTTGTCTCCTGCTGACCACAGACTTCAACAAGGTAATCAAGAATTTGTAAGGCCAGTCTATTGACTCTAGAAGGGGAAAAAAAAAAAAACCACCAAACCCGATTTACTAAACTAGAGTGGAATCTGTTACATAAAACAAAGCATTTGAAGAAAGAAAATATCTGCCTATTATGGTCATCTTATCTTCCACTTTGACAAAATTTTAGAGCACAGTGTAACTTCAAAGTGGAGAAGGTCTCTTTAATGAGTGTGGAATAGTACTCTTTCATCTGAAAAGACAGGTTTATGGAGGAAAGTGCACTGCTACAGTCTGACTTTATGACTTCACTGTCAAAGGATATCAATCACATATTTCCTGAACATCACCCTCATTGGCTTCACATAGGTCTTGTTACAATGCATAAATAAAATCAAGAAAAAAGAGAAAACTCTAAATATTCATACATATTTAGCACATGGATTCTGTGTGCTCCTGTCTTACTCTGCTGGTTGCTGAGCTTGAGAAACTTAGCAAAAAAAGGACAAAACCCATTGAGATATGTCAGTCCCCATTGACTCCAAACAAATTTATCTGTCACAGTCTACTCTTCCTATGATTTGCTATTTTAGACAGTAAATTTGGAGTAACAATTATGATTGACAGTGTACCAGTAGTAAGAAGTGAAATAACTGATATACAGTTCTTTTTCTTTGGAGTTACTCTGGTAACAGAGTCAACATTTCAGAGGTTTCTATGGAACACTACTTTGATCACCTGAAAAATATGACCTCAGCCAAAATAATATAATGTATATTATTTGGGAAGGCTAGCATTTAATAATACTTAACGTGTCTGCAAGTTCCATCCATGAAAAAAAACCAAAACCAAACAAAATAAAAACAAAACCAACCAAAACTGAAATTACTACTGAAAGATAAAGCATCACTAGGGAAGGGTGAGAGACTGACATCTTTGATCTTCTGGCTCATCTGGCCCAGCAGGAAACACGAAGACTTCCTGAGGAAAAGCACTACACACTCTGGCAGTTTGAACCCAAAGAAAGCACAGCAGCTGCTCCCAGAACAGGCTTCATGCCAAAATAGATGTTTTCCTCAAAAAAAAATGATAAATCAGTCTGGTTGAGTTTGCAGGATTTTTTTTGGTTGATTATTTTTTTTACCCTAAGTTGTTGTTTCCCAGAGCTAGGTGTGTAAAACTGAACATAGTTTAACACTTTTCGCTAGGCTGAGGTCAGAATGTCACATTTGCAACCCTCAGCTCTTAGCTGTATGCTGATTAATATCATGTCTGTTTCTGGTTTGATCTGCCATTTTCTTTAATACTGCCTTTATGAAAAAGAGAGGATCACCAAAAAAAGGTTCTTCCTGCTGAACTGGTGAGCACCGGCACATTTTCAGACACTTCTCATCCTCATTACAACAAAAACAGAGCGTGAATTTAAGCTACGTTCATATGTGGGGAAAAAAATGCACTGTAAGTGTTCTTTATCATTTTATAATTGTCATATGTTTTTCAAGAATTAATTTTTCAGATAATCACAGATGAAAAAAAAACATGATTCCTTAATAAATACAAATTTCAGGCAAGAATCCCTGGTGCAGAATGGTTCCTGCTGATATCAACTTAAGATCTGACTGTATATTAAAATCTTGGTTTTCTTTTTTTTTAAAAAAAAATTCTGAATTCCCAGAGTGTAGAGACTATCCAAAGGACTTAATTTGATCAGGCATAAGTGAAAATAACTCTCCACGGCCTGTTGCCATTAACACAAAACAACAAAATTTGAAATGGGAATGAAAGGAGAGCTTGTTTGAGAAGCTACTGATTAACAACACAGAAGTATCTGAGCAAGGAAGTGCTTAATCATCTGGTATAACACCTCTCCAACAAGAAAAGATTTTATTCTTTTTCTTTTTTCAAAAAAGGTCTTTTACCGTTATTTCTGTCAGAGAAGCAGGTAGTTTTGCTGTGATAGCTCTGCATCTACTTGGAGAACTGAGCTTCTTTAAAAACATCTTTTCCCTTCCTCAAGAATTCCACTTGAGTGGGAGGATGTTGCTTCATATCACATGATAAACTGGACACATAGAGGGACAATCATCAAAAAATCGGCCTCCTTGTTTTGAGCTGACTTCAGGATTGATGAGAATCATGTTTCCTTCAGTAATTAGGGTTGATAACATTTTTAGTGAAGGTGAGATCATCCAGATAAATTAATGCAAAGGTAAGATCTTTTTGTTTGGTTAGAACGTCTATCTCAAGTTAGAAGATAGGAATTGTCTGCTGTCAGTTAAGTTACAATTTTGTCCAACTTTTCTCACTTCAGTTAGTGCACAAGTAGCCTCACCTTTTTTAATAGCATGAGGAATATAGATCAAAGCCTTAGACAGATGTCATCTCACGCTGGTAGTTTTCCTCTGTATTTTGCAGTTGACCCGAGTAAGAGCTACTTTGAAGATTCACAAAAGGGAATTGAGTATCATGAACAGAACTACAAAATATTTCACATACAAAATGAAAGGGTTTTCAGTGTAATCTGTTTCTGCATTCAGTTGTGATCACTAAATATGAACCAAAGTTAGAGAAGGGAGAGCATAAATGGGCTTGGAAAGATCAATATCATTTTGATTGTGATGCACCATGAGAAAATTCCACCATGCATACATCTTCTTTCATTATGTGTTTCCATAATTCCATATATGGTGCTGTTTCCCCAACTCTCCAACCACAAAGCCATCTTACCCTCCAAATGCCAGCACACCCTCCAAATATAAGAAATTAGGAAATTGTCCTCTTTCTTACTACATGTAAATGTTCTTGAAGAACTCTTACCTATTTCTCTGTTTTCATTTTGTCCCACCAACCTTTTCTGGCCTCAATCAAGGCAGATTTCTTCACTTCCTACCCCCTGATATTTTTCACCTGCTTGAAGAAATCTGTTCTCCTATTTATCAATCTGTGTTCTTTCATCTCCCATGCTAGCAGGTACCAGTGGTTCTCCTTGCTTGCTCTAAACCTCCCAGGTTCATTAGTCCTCTTCTCCACCCTTGATCTTCATCTCCTTCATCTTTGTGATTGTCTTCCATGTGCTTTCTTCTATCTGTGACTTTCTGAAAACCTTTTCCCTTAGCACTGCAGTACTTCTGCTTTCTTCTGTGAGCATCTCCACATGATCCTCTAACCCTGAAGTATTTCTTGTTATTGCTGTAAACTGCTCACCTTGTACTTTGCTTGCAGGTCTGCTTCCATTTGCTTCTGAGGAACCAGGCTATTTCTGTTGTCCTTTCCTGATCAAGACGCTCTATCTTTCTCCCTTCCGCTCCATGAGTCATCCTCTGTTTGTTCTTCTACACCTCTTCAACACATTAATCCCAGAGCTTTACTAAAGCAATAATTGTTCTCCCTCTTCCCATTTGGGGAAAGCTCTGTGACCAAATTTCCCTGTCTCTTCTCAACAGCTGTTTTTATCATGTGCAAGGTCGTTACTGTTCTTATAACTATTGCTAAAATTATGAAATTATATTTGGAGAGTGATATAACTACATTAAGCTGTCTCCTCTATTAAGAAAGAGGACTAGCATTTTAAAAAAATTACCCACCACTGTTTCCAGTATAATCTTACCAGAAACTTTTTACAGATAGCAAAGAAAGAAACATGTTTTACAATTGGAATTCTAGTTTCATACCATATTTGTTCACACTTTTAGTGTTGTAGCATTTGGAAAGTACTACAGAATATGGTTTCATTATGCCATTTCTACTGCCATGGAAAAAATATCTGGCTGTGAACTTTGGAGACAGACATTTTGGTTATACACACAGCAGTGGTGCAACATAAGCACTATTGGTGCAACATTGTCCACTCGATTTTGAGTAGTTTCAACCGTTCACTTAGGGCAAAACTGATGAATCAATCTCCATGTCTGCTTAATAGTTTGGCCTCTTTACTCAACAGAGGTTAGCAATGGGGCTTCTGAAACAGATATCTATGCACAACAACCTGATTGTGTCCCCAGTTACTATTTTTTTTCTTTTTTTTTTTAACTGTGTAACAAGACCACAACAGTCTATGGAACATAAAGGCTTCAAGCTTATAGTAACATGATAGGAACACTAACAAAATACAGTGATTCCATGTTTCTAGCTAAAATATTTCTAGCTGAGCTATGTGAAGACACAAGCAATAACAAGGACACCCGTTCTTAGACAACCTCTTTACCACCTGTAGGTATGGTAACAAGAGACTTTTCATTGACTTGGAGCAGGTCCTAATTGGTTGGGAACAGCATGGGCGTGCTCCAGCACACAGGGGATGAAATGGTTTGTTAGCAGAGCACATGGTTTTGATTAGTGGTCTAATGAACTAACACCTTAAATCAACAGGAAATGCAGCATCTGGTCAGCGTTTCATTGCAGCCTTAAGCCCCAGCCACATGTTACTACCCACCTCCTGTTCTCTTATACTATATCCCAGTACACAAGAATGTTAAGGAAGTAGTTATTTAGAAAAAAAAATAGATATTGATATATTAATTACTACAAGTGAGACACAAGGAAAGAAGTGTTGCTGTTTCCAGTATTCTATGGAACAGGTTTCTGCCAACTGAGGCAAAAATCTGAGGTCCTCTGTACTTTTAACTGTCTGATATTTTCTTCAGTGTGTTCTTTAAATAACTGACCAGAGTTAATAATGTAAAACACATTTATTCCCCCATAAACCTACTTGTATCTAGTAGTTGTCAAAGTAATCTTTACTGGTATTTACATGCTATAACATACCGAGATGGTTGTATCTGTGGTAAATAATTTAACTCATTTTTGCAGACCACCACCCACCCCCCTGCCCTCAATCCTTACCCAAAATTCTAATTAATAGGGATTCCATATTTCCACACAGCTTGTCAGTTTGATTATTTAAGTACTTATTCAGTGTACTAAAGACCCTAATCACCCCTTCAAAGCATGCAGCTTTATATACGGCCTCCAATGTCTGAAATACATAAGGATCATCATCATCATAATAGCATGGCAGCTGTGCTTCCTATAAGCCAGAAAAGTTGGTCCTGTATACAACAGACACACCTCAGCTACTGCGTGCCATCTGCCTAGTTAGCGGTTAGACAGCCACATCAGATAGAAACAGCTGCTCCTGACAATATGAAAAACATCAGTACTTCCTTAAAGGCTTTGGCAATGTGGATAAACAATTTCAGTGAAAAGAATATTTTAAATTGCTGCAAATTTTCGATGCAACTGCTATTATGCATCACACCACAACAAAGTGATTATGCTCAGTAGAATGGATTTCGTTCAGCAACTGTAAGAGTGTGGAGAGGTTTTTTGGTTGGGTTTTTTTTTGTTTTGGTTTTTTTGTTTGGTTTTTTTCCCCACAGTTTTACAGAATACCAGTTAATAAGGCTAAGAGACCATTGCCCTGAGCAAGGAGGTTTCATGGCACAATATGATAATACACAGTGCCTTTTTTCTATTTTAATTCTTTCAAGTAAAACAATTTTTACGTTCATGAGTTTATTGTGGACTACATCTTGTACTATTTATTTAGATCATTTATGTAAATGCTGGGTTTCTGAGAAACCTCAATACTGTGTGTCTGGCCTACAGCAGAATTTTTATTTACAGTAAAATAAGGCATTATTATACTGAAATCCTTACCATGATGGGAATGAGAGGGTGTTTGGAAATGAGGGGTGGGGGGGTGAGGGAGAAGGCAGGGCAATTCTTGCTCTTGGCAGCCATGTGTTGCCAAAAAGTGTTACGTGCAACATGTACAAGGATGGCAGACTACAGAGGATGGATGAATATACATACACTACACAGACTCACAATTCATACCTAAACAGTTTTTCTTATGAATAAACAGTAAAGCTCTAGGTGTCTGACTCTGGAATGAAGCTGGTCATTGAAAGTGGGGGCTCTGTGCCTGCTTTGGAGGTCAGAACATCCCTTGCTTGCAGCTGGTTGCAGATAGGAGGAGTGGAAGATACAACAACTATCTCTCACCTGCCTAACCATGCATAAGGGAACAGACATTGCATGGTATCCCTCGCCGACTCCTTCCTGTCTGAGTGGTCACGGTCTGAAGATTGAGTAGCAAATTACTATAAATAGGCCCCAGCAGTGCTGAAGTCAGGCGTGGAAAGAGTTAGCAGTACAGACTCCACCTCAGAAATTGATAGGGAAATAAAACCAATTTTTTAATATATATATATAAAAATAGAGTGCTGTCTGCAAACATACAAAATATAAAACATCAATTGTGTTATGTATTAAACTTTCAAGCTATCTGCAATAGATGTGAGGGTTTATATTAATTGTGAACAGATCAGTAATTGGAGGCAAATTAATGAGAAACCTGCTGTCACATTACAGCATACGTTTTTAACAGATATCTTTAAACATTTGGACAAAATATCTATATATTTTTAAATGGCAATTCTTTAACTGGTAAATGTAATTACCTAACTCTAAAGCAAAAAATATAAAAGGACAAAAATGGATTGAATCAAAATATTCTGTCATTGCCATACATAAGCCACCAGAATATCTTTTCAACAAATGAAATTATTCTTTATTTTATGCTTTTAAAAATGCATTAGTGTAATTGCTCTGCAACAAATTACCTTCTGTGCTATAAGCGTGGCTACAACATCCCTCGCATGTACATCAATTGTGCATATTGTCATGATGTTCTGATGATCACCAGGGGTGAGTTCCCCTAACAGCATGTTTATAAGGGCATTCAGCTGAGCAATCTGCAAAATAATTATATTTCAATGGAGATATTATACTGTGAGGAAAAAAAAACTATTATATGTCAAGTGCTAAATGGAGCAGTTATAGAACCAAGACACATTTATTGGGGCTTTTAATCAAAGCAAATAACTTTTGCAAACTAATAATGGTGGTGTTTTCTTACAATTTTAATTTGATTCCTTAATAACAAAAATACACTTTTCAGCTGGTGCCCAGAACCTAATTTCAGAACAGATAAATACTACTCTGATACTGCACTTGGAGTGCTAGTCTGAAACTGCACATGCAATAAAGCTACTAGATGTTTAAAGTATCACATGTATACTTTTAGACACTGCTTCCAAAATAGTCACAATATGCAACATGTTCACCACAGGAAATGTGGGGGGAGGTGGACAGGACAGACTACGTGGGACCTGATTCTCTTGGGCATGATGTCTCTTTTGTGTCAGAGGAACATGAAAAGCAGGATCCCTGAACAGCCTCCTCCATGAGACTGCTATGTAATTCCGTATCCTCATGGGAATGGTGACACCGAAAAGGTATCCCAGAGTGCCCGCTTTCATGGCCCTGGAAACCACTCGCAATCACTATAAATTAGATGTATTCAGAGGCATCCAGTCATCTTATTAAAAAGAAATGATGCTTCTGAAGAAAACCAGTAAAGCATTTTGGGGGAATTTGAAGGGCATGGGGAAGAGGGAGGGAGATGGGGACACTAGAACACTCCTTCTAAAGTCCACTTGCTAGTAAAATAACAATAAACACAAACTTGCTTATTAAATGGCTGCAAGACAAATCTTTCTGACAAAGTCTGACAAAAATATTAAGGCCCTTATTTTGCAAAGCTGACTCATGCTGAATCCCACCTTTGTCAACAGAGGAAAGTCTGCACTGTTACAAAACAGAATTTTAAACACACCTATGAAGATCGATACAGTGGCAAGTAATGTCTTCTAGAGATCACTAGATTGTAGATTTAATTTTTTTAAACCACTAAGGTGTCACAGATTTGATTTACACCGTAAGACTTAGATTTTCTCTTAAAATTACTGGGTTTAGACATTTTGTGTATGGTAGGGTCACATATCTGCTTGTAATTGCAGTCTTTCAGATTATTTCCAACCATTCTTCCAGATTCTTGAAGGAAAGTTCAACATCTTCAGTTCAGCAGGTCTCAATAACCATCAAAGCATTTTTATTCAATGGTCAAATAACCATTGATTTTGTTGCTTATGCTCATGTGCTGCTGCAACTTCCATGATTTTTTTGCTGGAACATTGTACACTGTTCCTTCTAAATACATTATCAATATTCTACCTTATGTAAACACTACTTTCTCTAACATTATAAAGAAGCTATTTATATGAATAACATTACAAATGTTATCAACGCCACAGACTTTATCATGTTGTCACTGCAGATCTGTCTTGCCAAATGTGCTTCCTGGCAAAATGCAAAACATACAGACTTGAAACCTGTGCAGGCCAGGTGACTGCACTTTAGCATCCTGAAGGACAGACCAACCTCCATCCTATTTCCAGGCTCCAAGCTCAAGTTGCACTGTGAAAGACCTCCATCTTGTAATATACACTGTCATCTGCCTGCTTAGAACACAGGCTTGTTATGAATAAAAACTCTGGTGGTGTTCTCTTTTCACCTTGTCTCCTTGGAATAAAAAGTTGTACTTCATACTTTGGACCTGTTGTTATATCAAGGAATTTCAGCTTTTTTTAGGCCATAAAGTTATCTGGTGGAAGTGCAGATCCATACTCGGCATGTTAGACTGCTGACACTAGTTTTGCTTTCTTCATTACCCTTGCAGAATAGCACATGAACCTCATAAGAATTTGCAGAGAGCTGGATGAAAATAACTGATTTCTCATCTGCTTGTCTTGAATCGAAGCTCCCTCCCTAGGCTTTAACAATAAACATACAAATGTTTGTGAACCTAAGAGAGAGGATTTTATGGAGATTTCACTTAGAGTGAAACTCAAAGAGTTCTCTCAAAGGAGAAAACAGCTACAGAACAAAAAATGGGGTAAAATCCCTAACTTTCACTTTCTCTCAGTATATTGTTTACACAGTAACATGGCTTATACACTTTTCAATGTACAGTACTGACTGGATTTATAGCTTGCTTTTCCTACCAATATGAAAAGAATGATTATGGTGGCCTACATCCAAAGACACAGCAGTGGATCACTGTTCATATTACTCAGTGATTGCATATAATTTGGCATCACTGAAACAATCGCAGCTCTGAAAAGGTTGAGCTCTGGGCTATTATGAAGACTAAATTAACTCTCATCACTTGAGTGAATGATTCATTCACACGAAGGTCAAAATCACTAGCTGAGCACATGGGAAAGATGACATTATAGCTGACTGACCTGCAGTTGTGTATGGGTAAGGCTTTACACTTATTATTCTCTCCGACAACCTGGATTTTACTGAAAACATTAAATTAGCCATTTACTGTGAAAAATAAAAAGCTCTGTGGAAAAAAAAAATAAAAATAAAAAAAAAAAAGTAAAATCCAACCCATTCACCTTCTCCCCTGAAGTTGCTGAGGCAGGAATGAAAGTTCAGAAAGAAAATGACGTGAGATTTTTCTTGGTTTCCTCCTGGAATCTCTTAAACTAGCCTATAGATCAGACACTTGAGTTCTCTGGTGAGACAGGAGAAGAAGAAAGAAAGCGAGTGCTTAAAACAGAGACTAGGCTCTCCCAAAGAATACAATTTCCTTTTTCTGGAGGAAGAAAAAGGGTGAGTTTCTGATCAATTCTTCTTTCTTTATCTATCCGCAATTTGAGTTGATCAACATGAAATCTCTGTGTGGTAGAAAACTTCTTGCAGAAAACAGCATTTTTATTTTTCTTTAAATCACCACCTGAAAAGGTCAAACCCTTTTACTTCTGAGTCATTACTAGTTTCTGCATCTACCTACACTGTCCTAAGTTCTGGTCTTCTGTAGCTAACATTCTCTAGGCAGCCCATATTTCAGATTGCACATTGTTGTGTGAACATGGAGCACCCTGTTATTGGTGATGGTGGCTGAACTACAGAAACACAGCACAGTGTGTCGCAGCATACACAGTCCAGCAGGGGCACAGGTCCCACTATGGAGGAGTGGGAAATAAAAATAAAGAACTACAGTTTCCAGTATAGGCCTAGGTGTACCAACAGCATGAGCTGCAGAGCTCCCTGGTCACTGGGACCTCTGCCTCATACCACTCCACAGTAGTGGCTCGGTCAACACCAGCTGCTATTTTTGATCCAACATTATATGGTTTGTTTTACTTTTCCTGACAGGAAGTTTACTCAAAGTATCATTTTCCCAAAGAAAATGTTAATGTAATTTAATTTTTTTTATTTTTTTTTATTTTTTGTGAGGAAAAAAATATTTGACTAATTATTTTTGATTGCCCAAACTCTTCCTAGTCCTCTCAGGAGCCTAGGCTGCACGTCAGGCAATTCTGCCTAAACCTTGATACACACTTGTTCTGGCTCTTAAACCTAGGTAGATTTGGTTACACTGCCTCCTCAAACTTGCTAAGTTATTTAATTTCCAGTGAGGATACTTTGAATTAGAAATATGAGTCTTTACATTCTGAAATTACTAAGCTAGCTGCAACAATCTTCCCATCACCTTTGCATACAAATACAGTTCACAGTGGGAGAGAGAAAAGAATGCAAACAAGAACTACACTTTGTACAACTGCCAAACAGTTCTGGGATAACAGGATAGACAACAAAGAGTCACATTTTCCCTTGAGTTCCCCTCAATGTTGTCTAATTGGCTCTGACCTCAGGATTGACGGGGCTTTTCCTATTAGAAGTAGCAGATAGCATGATCTGGACAGGGGATCCAAGATTTCTAGAATTATTTGCTTCGTATCTTTCTAATTCAGCAGAATGTTAGGCAAGAAAATATGCCACTCAGTAATCAGACCTGTTCTTCACAAAAGAAAGACGTTTGAAAAATATAAAAGGCCTGATGAAGGCTACTTGTCAGAGAAGGGGAAGAGCATCTTTGGTCAGAGGCTTGACAAGCTCATGAAGAGAGCCTTAAAGTAGAGTTTCCAGGGGACAGGAACCTTAATCCATCCCAAGAAAATGTGACCAAGAAAATAATAAAGAGGAGAAAGCCAGAAAGCAATTTTAATTTTTTATTTTTTTTTAAATAATAAAATGTAGAAATTCTAGATAGAAAGACAAGAATTGCCACTGTGTCTGGTCTGGAGAATTCTACATAATACAAGTGTATAGACAAAGAAACTTGAAGAAGCTGTAGTTAACACTACACAGAAAAAATTGAGTGTTTTCTAGCTGAACCTATGATATTAAAAGTAAAAATAGCAACCAATTTTAATATTATCCTATATATAGTACCTTTAAATGCATTACATTTTGTATCTACATACATCAATTGAAATGTTTTTTTAGGGCTAGAGATAGCAGAGCTGAGAAATGTAGACTAGATATCATGATGCTGAGTTTCTGAAACTACTGAGACTAACTGATGGTATCATTCTGTTGTTACTTACAGAAAAGGTGAAGATGTCATATAGATGTGATGGTATTGAACTTAGGATTTGTTTACAAATGCATGTTTGACTTTGCACAAATATCCATCATTATGTTTTTAGGCTACTCAAATGGAAAACGGATTAAAACAAAGCAAATTAAAACTTTCCAAAGTACTGTCTGTTGAAGAACAAATACCTACATACAAGTGACACTGCAAGCAATTAATAATAGCCTCAAATTATGGTGATACATGCTCGTATATACAAATAATTAAGAAAGCTGAAGTTGGACTTTTTCTTTCACCAACATAGATTTACTACTTCTCAACATTTGGAGAATTCTCCAATGGCATCTTTACACTAATATAAGTACCCAGTCCATGCAAGTGAGGATTATTACCCTCTACACTTGTTTCTTCTGTGTTTAGCAGTTCTTTCACTCCCCAATTATTCATATTCTCAAAACACTATTTTTTTTAATAGTTCAGTTTTAAAAATAATGTGTAAGTACAGAGGCATCTAGCAGATTCTGGAATATTGACATGTGTCCAGATCACCTCACATTGCTATAAAACATTGGAACTGAACTAGGATCAAGATCAAAGCAAAGTGAAGACAGCTGAAATCTTATAAAAGCAATAAACCTTAAATTTATTACAGACCCGAGCTACAGCCATCTGAAATAAGTGGAAAGATACTTCTGTCCATACATACAACACACAATTTACTTTACTCAATAGCATTAGGAAACAGAGGAAGATCTTTTACCGTTTGACCTTGCCTTTTCCAACATTATGCATGAAAAAGGAAACATGTATATTTTCTTAAAAATTTGGGACAATAAGGAAATAAACTCTTACCACATCATCTTCTAGGTTCTCTTGAGATTTTCAGCAGAGGAGCACCTCCCCAGTAGTGTTCAAGAAAGACTCATAACTTTCCAGCTTTGCTTGATCTCCACAGGTTTCTGTGAAATATAAGAAAGGCTGAAGTAACCTTATAAACTTACTAAGGAGTTATTTAAAGTTCACCATTGTCTGCATCTACCTTTTCTACTGCCATTTCTCCTACTGCTTTAGCTACACTTTTCTGCTTATCTTGCAGCTCCTCTGTGCAGCTGAAGAATGAAAAAATTCTCCAATGTATAACTCACCATTCCTGACAAATTTTGCCTGTGAAATAAGGCACAAACAAGTCAGGAATAAAGGTACCCAAAATTCTGCAAAACCAGAACTTAAATACTATCGTGTTCATAATTTCTTGGTTCTGAATTATAAGAAGGTTTGATTTCTTAAACTTCAGCTGTTTTCAGACTCTTGACCATTGATTCAAAAGCCACACACATCATACATCCATAGTGCTTTGACAGGTCTTCATTTCTTACACAGCAGGCAGTTCTGAGCAAAAAGACAGAAGCAATGGAAGACTAAGCAGCATAGTGAATGCATCTTGGAGTTTGACTTCTGAATCTCATGTGAAAGCCATCTGGGTAATTTGCTGGTTACTGAAGAAAAAATGAACTCAGAAGGATATTTTCAGAAGTACTTTGAGATTTTGGAGTTCAATCCTGTAATACTTGTTTCCCCAATTTTTCAGCTCCTTTGAGTTCAAAACCCATCTAATGAAGGGAATTTAACAAGCTATGGGCTCCTACATAATGCAGAGTACTCAGAACAGGAGAGATTATTTCAAGTAGCAAAACACCGTTCATTAGGGAAATGATCACATTTGCAAATCTTCTGAGCTCCATCTCCATGTGTTCAACATTTATTTGTTTCCATGGAGTTTTCATCCAATCTTTAATACTTGTCTATAAAATTAAAAAAATAAACAAACAGCTCCCAACATTAGAAGCAAAGCCTGAGGCAACTGAAAATGGAAGGAAGGTTTCTAACTCATCAGCAGGTGAGTATCTATAAATATGTATGGTACACAAATGCAATGATATCAGTTTCAAAATTTGAAACCTACTGATGCTGAAATTTAATCTAAGAGGATTTATATTCTTTGTTATTTGTGCTAGAATTCTCTTTATTATAGGGAAAGGATCTTGCCTAAACTTCATGGGTTTGATTTTTTTTGTTTGTTTGTTTTCTAAGTTTAAAAGAGGTTTCAGAAGTATTAAAGTTCCATTAAGTTAAATATTTGATACTCAGGGAAACTGAAAGGAAAAGTTTATATGATTTCCCTGCATTAATATAAGCAATGATTTCAAATAAAACTGGATCTTTTAATGCAATTGCTCATCTGGCAATATTAATGCAAAACCAAAAGCTCTCACTTGAACATCTTCTCTGGAAAATGACCTGGAATATTTATTTAGTAAAAAATGTTGCAGTACTGCTACTTTAAGTAAGTTACTCTGTGGGTGCATTACACCAATATTAAGTGACTTTATTGCTGAGAAATTGCTCCACTACGAAAACAACCAGAGTAGTAACCTGAGTAAGATGTGTAACTACAATTATAAATATGTCCCACATGTAAATCAGTGGATTAGAATATAAAAGTCCACCTAACATTCAGAAACATAAGGTTTTATTTTTGGGACTAAGGATTCATTAAATTCAAAACTTCAATTAAATATCAAGTATCCCAAATTCTCATTAACCAGAAACAATTAGCTGCAATACTCCCATGTACTGTCTCTGCAATTCTGTTGCAAAGTCATTGTGATACAGGATACCAAAACTAATAGAATGTATTTAGAAAAAAAGCTTTATAAAAGATTTGGGTTCTATTGGTAAAATGAGTTCAAGCTTAGATCAACTGATATTTAAACAAGCTGAACAGTAGTTTGTTCGTTAATAAATAAATAAATAAAACCCAGGAAGATCTCTTGCTTCCTAATCTTGTCAGGTACTCTGTTTCCTCAGAACAGAGGGAGCTTTTCCTATTCTTCCACAACAATACCTTCACCTCTGAGGTAACTGTGCACTCATGGACATTAAAATAAATTTTGTCCTCTCCTGGAGACTGAATGGCTTGTGTACAGCTGCAATTACCTCTGAGGAAAAGCTGGTGAAAAGAGAAATCTGTGATGACCACTGAAAGGGACTCCTGTCATTCCAAACAAATACAAGTGAAGCTGGAAGCCAGATTAGTGACTTAATCATAAACTATAAGTCAATAGACAGGATTCCATTATAATCCATCCAAGGCCAGGTTTTCATAGTTCTTATGTTATAAAATAGGAGTGCTGCAAAGGTTATTCTTCTAGGGGATTATTAAACGTCCATTCTGAAACCTCCTTTCTTTAGGCTAAAGAAAATATAGAGGAAAAGGACAGACAGTTGTATAATTTCCTGAAAGACACTATGAGAAACTTATCCCCACCGGAAAACATGTTATCCATCTGAATCCATAATAATGTGCATTTAGGTTTGGAACTTCTCCAACTTCAATTTGATTTACCAAATTTCATAAAAAATAGTGAAAACCCCCCACTTTGTTTCCTCCTTGATGACCTCTGAAACACATTTCAGCCTCGGGCACTTTTTACAGCCATGCACAACAATTCAGAACAGAAAAAAATGACAGATCCCATACTCCAGCAGTGCCGGTAAATACCATTGCAATAATGTTATCATTCACTGTCAGATACTGAAAAGGTACAAATTGAGGCAGACAGTATGACACTTTGGGTGCTGTGTGAGGCTTTTTCTTCTCACTACTTTTCATTGCTTATTCGTGCAGACATCACTAATGTATTTCCATCCAAAGGAGGGGTATGATAATGAGCTACTAGTGCTTATTTTACAAGGTGAGTTAAACTAAGTCTGAAGTCTAAGCTTGTAATATTGTACAGTTCACAGACAGAATAATTTCTGATTGTTTCTTAGACTACTTGAGAACAGAGTTCATAGGTTCAGAATACTTGAGCAAAAACCTGAACCACATATTTCAAAGTTCCTTCCTCAACCATTCGCTCTGCATATGTGCTAAGCATGAGGCACAGCCAGAGCCTGTTCTCTGTCCAAGCCTGTTCTATTTATGAGCTATCCACATACCTCTGCAGTGTTTCCTGATCCTGTCCATTCAAGAACTGAGCTGCAGGCCTGGAGATCAAGCCAGACACTTTCTTGTGGCAACACATGGTAGTAGCATGCCTGGAATGCTCTCCAGTCACTTGAAGACTTGTTTTCCTACTACGCAATCCTCAGAAAACCTAAACCTCTTTTTTGTTGTTGTTTTGGGTTTACTTGGTTCTTTTGTTTTGTTTTGGTTTGGTTTTTGCTTGTTTGTTTGTTTTTAATCAGAACTATGTCTGTATTACTTTGTTGCTGATAAGCCATGCTTCTGCAGCTTCAGCACTATTAACATCTAAGACCTCATCTAAAGCTTGCTTAACTAGGTTTGTGCTATCATACAGGCAGTTATTCTATTTCTTTCTTTGCAAGATGCTACAATATTTGTGGATGAAAAGCATGTTCAGAGCATTAACTTGATTTCCTCAGTTTATCCGATGAAAATGATCAATTCTGCCAAAGATCTGTCTCTCCCACAAGATTTTTGTGCTTTAAGTTAGTGTTACCGTAAACAAGCTACAGTTCCAATCATACATTAACAAACTTGTGGGAATTCTTCAAAAGTCAGGCTATCTCTCCAGGGTCAGACTTTATACCAAGGGTCCTCTGGTCAATACTACTGCAGGCAACTCAGCAGAATTACTGCCCAGCACCCACTGTCATGAGAAGCTGGGTTTTATACCTGCTAACCCCCAGTTGCAAAGAAATCCCTTAACATCAGAAAGATCATAAAACTTAGAAAGCAATGTATTTGCAGTTAGAGAAGTATACATAAATCCACCCAGATTTGAGAACTATTTTATTTCTCTATTATCCAGCTAAAAAACTGTTGCATTTTAGGTACTCAAGAAGTTTTACACATTCAAACCTTCTGTAGGTGTCTATTCAAACTCAAACATCCCTCTGCTCCAAGGATTTCCTGTGGTTCCTATGTTCTCAATCTGGATGCTGAAGGAAACATTGACTACCCTCATCTTACTTCCAGAACTCTCGATTTCCTTTAGACTAGGTGAGGCAGAGCCTTTTCATATTCAGTAGGTAAACAGAAAAGTGTTAACAAGTATCCCAGCACTTTGCTGAATTATTAATAAATTATATACAACCCAAGAAGTAAACATGCTAAATCCAGCTGTTGGAAGGGGGCAGGAAGAGATCCAACTCACATCTCATCACATCCTCAAACCTGGGTTTCATATACCACAGGCACACCATGCTTTGCACAAACCAATGAGCAAGAACAGTGCACACAATTGTGTCTTTATCTTGACCCAGAAAACTTTGACATGATCATAGCTCTACTTGGGTTTTGAGGTATAGTGTGATGTGGAGCCAGTGGAACTTGATAGCGCTCCTTATCACTGACCCTCAGAGTAAAATAAGCAATAAACAAATTCTTACTGACAGAAAATTTTCCCAGGAAGAGCAAGTAAGCCTTATATGCAAAAATGGTGTAAAACAACAATTAAACACACTATACTTGGCTGCAAAAGTAATACTACTTTCTGTACTGACCTTCATCTCTCTTCCTGCTGTGCCTTCCCCTAAAGTGCCTGTGGAGGTCAGTAATGCATAAAGCTGATAGGGAATTGTGAATACCAGGTCCATGCAATGTACCAATGATGGAATCTTTTCTCTGCAAATAAACGAAGGTCTGCTCACTGTCAACACTTCATAGGAAACTGCTGGAGTCGTCAATCATGCCGCTATAAACAAATACATAAATATATACATATTTAGACATATGCACATATTCTCTTTTTCACACACACATGCTGCAAAAATCAGGAAGCCTGCAAATTAATATGAAAGCAAGACAAAGTAGATGATCTCTGCCCTGGACAGCTTGTTATCCAGTCTCATAACAGAAATGGCACACAAATGGAAGCATTTCAAACACAATAAGGGATAGGGGGAAGACAGGTTTACAGAATTGCCAACATTAAGTGAATTGGTTTAAACAAATCTACATTTTGGGGTTCCAAGCATATTTTTCATTTGATCATTTGTTTAATTAGAGGTTAATTGCTGCATACAGCCCAATGGATTTGAATTTTCATGAACTACTTAAAATAGATAAAATATTTGGGGAAAATTTTAGAAAGTCACTCCACTGACTAATTTTTTTCTCTCCTCTCATTCATGTAGCCAATCATTATATTCAATGTGTTACATATTTAGTAAGTGGATTTGTTTCTGTTTTTTCATAAATTGGCAGCTGTATTCATATAATTTAGAACACAATGTTGAAATGGTCCTGAATTAATAGTCCATCTTGTCTACTAAATACAAAGAAAGGCATTCTAACTTTTATCCACTTTGCTCCTTAACAACGCAGCGAATTATACCACTACTGAGCAAAGCAATCAAACAAGCTTTTTCCAGATAGATAACACAGCAAACAAATTTGTATATTAAAGCATAAAAGCACATAGCTTAGGCTATAAATGTTATTTATGCACAATCTTGAACAAGCAACTCTCATTCTCAGTTATTTTTGGAAGTTTATTATGATTGGCATCTTGTACACCAGGTAAATGACCTCTTATTGGGACAACAATTAGACACACAAATGCATAAGCTTTTTTCATGTGCAAATGGATAAAAGTAAGTTTACAACAGGTACACTCTATTACACAAATGTTAATAAATATAGTAAAAATCTGTGGAAGGATGTTTAAACTTATCTTCATCAGGAGAAAATAGTAAAGCGGTAGTAAAAATTTTTCCAAGTAAGTAGGACGTGGGATTATCTTTTGGAAATCACAAGAGTGATACTGCAAACTGAGATTCTTTTTGTAAAAAGTTTTCTTTCATTTATGTTTCCATGATAGCTCTTGCAAGCCTCAGCAAGGTGAAAACTACAGTAAAAACTTAAGGGCTTTGCTTTGAAACCTTTGCTAAATTCTACATTCTTTCATTTAATTATTACAAAGTAAAATACGTATGCTACATATGTTAACACACCCACAGGCAAGGCAAGAATAAAAGAAAAGCAAAACTTCCCTTTCAGTTTTTTTGTAGAATGTTTACCACTGTGGTTCAGAATTCTAGTGTTTCAAAAGGTTAAGAGAAAAAAAAAAAAAAAGACAGACTTGCAAACGATAGCATCATTGGAGAAAGACCGTCACCAAAGAGCATACTGTTTGCCCAACATCTGTATTTTCTTATTTGTCTGCTTTGCAATTATTTTTGCTTACGTGTACATAAACAGAATTGTGCTTTAAAATACACTATTATTCTCATGAGAAAACAGGGTGGTTGCTTTTTTTAAAGTAAGCAGTAATCAAAAGAAAGTAAAAAGAAATTAAATGGAATAAGCTTCCAAGGGTCTTTTCACCTCTTCTCCTCTTATCCTAACAATTTAAGTTGCCTAAATTTAATAAAATTGAACAATAACACCTAAAATTCTCTATCCTGTTCTTTGGTGATATTCTCTCTTCTGTTTCCATAAGCAAGGAAGATGACTACCTCTTTTTCCCCACTACAGGAGAGACCTTACTCTTGAAAGGCCACTATGTGACACACAGACTTTAGTAAAATGGCATTAACAAAGAACTGTTTCAGACATCTCTAATCTGGCATGCACACTTCAGAAAGATGTGGCCAGAAGCACTTTCAGCCCAACCCACTACTTTGCACAGAGAGGCAGCTTTGTCTTCCATCATCTACCAGTGCCTTGATATACACTTGTGAGAACATTTAAGCTTTGTCCAGAAATTCCTCTTCACTTTTTCCATGCTTTTTTGCCACTAGCAGTTGTCCTGCTGAAAAAGCTAGTAGGGAAGGTGGGTCATTGTGTTTAAAAAAAGGATCATCATATGGTCCTAGAACAAAAGGAAGTAAAGAAGACCCATACCGAAGTATTTAATCGTTCTTTCTTCTAGCAGACACACAATATTCCTATCATCAGAAGCAGCATGGCTTCTGTTGGTGATTCTTATCATTGCCTTTATCATAACCACTTCCCTGCAAAAGGAAACAAAACTGTTCCACACATATGCAATAACTTTACACTCTACCAAAGTATTACAGTTACTGGGTTTATCTGACGCAGACATGGCAAGTCAGGCAAATCCTGACAATTCCATTCTGCTTCTTAAGGGAATCCAAGAAAGAAGGAGGTTCAGACTTGGCTGCAGGCTTGATGCATTGCTCCTGACGAGCATATCCAGCTTGCAGGGTCACTGACTGAGAACCTATACACTAGAAGAATAGCATAACCAGCTCTCCCACTGAAGAAGTACATGAAAGATTGAGGACACATAGAGTCCTCAACCACCCTTTCTCTGGTGGCTGCTCATAGTATTTACAGTTGTCATCAAAGGTAGCACCAAAAAGCAACAATGAGAGAGCAGCATCCATAGCCTGATAGTCACGTGCTTGGGTTGACTTAGATTCCTGTCATAGGGTGGAGTGAGTCAGCATTAGCCAACTCCAGAGGGAGTGTTTATGGAGAAAGGTTTTTCCTTCAAATGCAGAAACAGTGTCTGTCTGTGGATGACCTTTCTGATGAGTGCGCCTGAGATAGATTCCTTCCACATTCCAAATTCACCAGCTGATTTACAATTAGCACCTGTACATGCATATATCACAGAAGGTAGGTAGAGGTCTCCAGCAGTCTGAATCAAGATCTGAACCATAGCAAGAAAAGAAAAAAACCTGAACAAATAAACAACAAAAAGCCAAAAAAACAAACAGACAAAAAAAAAAACAACCCCCAAACCAAAACATAACTGCAAAAACCCTGAAAACCCACAGTAATTAAAGAAAAAAACCCACCATGCCACACAATTACATAGCCCCCTCTCCCCTTATTTTGATCTATTCAGTGGTCACTGAGCCCCACATGCCTAAACAACAACCCAGTGACGAATCAAAGGACAAGGAGAAAACACTAGTAAAAAATAGGCTTCTAACTTTGGTCTAAAGTTCATAATCAGCATGCAATTTGAATATATTTTAGAATCATTTCAATATTTCATCAACAGAATTTTGAGAGAATACAGATAGATTATTCATTTAGTTCTTAATCATGGCAGGGAAACCAATGCATTTTTGAATAATTTGTCAGTTGCTGACTTTAAGATAAGACTTGTGAATCTTCAAGCCAGAGCTCATGAAAAAGAATGGACATTCAAAATGCAATGTACTCAAGTGACCTACTCTTTCTCTAAAATTTATTTTTAGTTGGGAAAGTTATTTTTGTTACTTGTTTCATTCTCACATTGTGGAATACTTGGGAATATACACTGATAAATAATGTTGATGCAGTTTTTATTTTGACTGTGACTAATACTCCAAGCTATTGACAGTGACAGATATGTCATAACAGTTCATAAAATAATGGTTATTCTTAACTTACCCATACCCTGGAAAGGAACTTGAGCATCAAATCTGAAGATTAAAAATCTGTTTCTAAAACCATGCTGTTTAACCTGAAAGATACAACTTATTTATTGAATTAGTGTTCCTTAGAGGTTAAGCAAGTAATCCATGGAGACTGTTCTATAACTTTTCTTTAGCTGCCATTCATTAAATATGTTCCATCTCATGAACTATGAATCATTTCATTTTTAAGTAGTCTTTTATTTCCTTTAAATTTACCTAAAACTTTATTAGATACAGTCAGTACAGCCCTGACAGACAGCCTGCATACATTTAAAACATTCCCAATGGAGAAGCATAAAACATTTAAAATCTATATTTGATCTGACAACAGCAGCACCATGTTCAAATTAGAAACAGATTAGACATAATTGAAGATAAAGAGGACACAAGCATCACTCCCATTTTGGTGGAGTGGGCTTTAAATTATCAGATTCATCCAGAATACATTACTGAGAAACATTGAATTGTTATCTTTAGACAGCCTTTTCTAAGAGTTTACAATTTCTCAGTTCAGTGAAGCTTACCACCAGCTTGTTATCAGAACAAAAAACGAAAAATCATTCGGTTCACAGCACAGAACTGATCTCACCTCCGAAAGTACACATTTTATTCTGATAACAGACGCTTCTTTGGACTGCAGAGGTACCACTTCATGCTTTACAGTGAAGGCAATCTTTTTAAGATTCTTCCACTTTTCAGGTAATTCCTAACAACATTACAAGTAGATATTGTTTGTCAGTTTGCAGAGCCAACAACTCTCCCCGGAAAGAAACATGCACATACTTTGGTTCTCCCCNTTTTTTTTTTTTTAAATATTAGTTGACTTCGTATCATTCCTGCCCTATGCCTTTATACAGTGACAAACATGGACTTACAACTCAGGGTAATATGCAAAACATTATACTTTATTTACAATATCCTGCACTTTCTAGTTACAACATGGTTATGTATATAAAATTTGGAATAAACCTCAGCAATGTAGAAAAGCATCCTAGTGATGCAATTCAATATAAAATAGTTTTGATAAATACATTATTATTTTGACTCACTCTTAAGAGTAAAAAATTGCAGAGACAACTGAATGTATTAGGAAGTCCCAAACTCTGTGTTAAGTATTTTTGCTTAACAAGAGCCTGGCTCTTAGCAAGGGTGTGCTTGACCCCAGCCTGGTTCCAAAAAAATCATATTCCTCACATCATTGCTTTTAGACATCCCAAAGGCTCATCTATTCTAGAAAATATACCTGTTGTTGACATAAAGGTCAGCCACAAAGTGTGATTGAATGTGGACAAGGACTTGCGCACAACATGCATAATTAGGTACTGTAGTTTAAAAGCAACTACACAAAGGTAAATAGATTTGTTTTTTTGGAAACTTACATAGAGCTTTTGTAAATATTTGTATTTACTTTGAATGTCATTCTACATGATTCCACAATTGAGTGACACAACTGAACCTCATCGCTTCCTTGCAAGTCATACTACTCAAAAAAGTTGCCAATTAATATTTGCAACAAGCTGTCTAGAAGTTTACTAACAGCTAGCAATCTTGTGACAGTGCATTCATAAAAAAGATCACAACAAAATATCCATCTATAAACTGTACTTTAAAAAGGTTATTTCTTTTGTGGATTTTCTTTGTCAGCTGCATTAAGATGCATGAAAGATTAGAATCAAAAAGTAAAAGTATTGGGAAAGACTCCCCATTTTCATATGCAGTGTAAGACTTTACACTTCCTGCAAATCATGCTAGGGAAAAAAGTAACCACAGAAACTCCTTTAGTCATTTGGAAAAATCAGGTTAAAAGCAAAGCTCTGATTCATAAACTGGTGTTTTACATACTAAAACACTCAAATATTATATTGGTGTTATTTTTACTACTTCAACTTCGGGTCTGTCAGAACTTCTCTAACAAGTTATATTAAAGACCATAGCTCAGATTTTCAAGATTATCTTCGATTTGCCCATACCACCTGAGACCATTTCCACACCTCTGTGTGAAATCAGCCGCATACTCATCGGGAAGCAGCAACGGCTGGCTGCTGCCCAAGGGAAGGTGAGCCACAAGCAGAAGGTCACTCCAGAAAGGACAATACCCTCACCAACCAAGGGCAGGGTCCCACAGGGCCTTAAGCAGAGCAGCAGAGCTAGGTGTTTGCAGCTGGGTGCATCCACAGCCCCAGATGCAGCCAGCAACGAGGTACAACCAGGAGGAGTAAGAAGGACAAGCTGCAGTGTACAGTCACAAGGGTCTATCCAGGAGAGCATGTTAGACCATACATCCATCCAGAAGGGAGGGTCAAAAATAGGCTTGAAGACAAGCACATCTACCACATAGCTCAAAGACTGAAGGCCCAGGGCTGACCTTAAGTAGGCCCCCTGGTATGAGGTGGAGCCCCCAGCAAGGGCTGGGAAGGATCATTAAAGGCCTATTAGTGCACTCAGGACCCTGAGGGTTCACACCCAAGCAAAGCAATTAAGCTGCTAATTACCTGATCTACCTGCACAAACAAGGAATGCCCTGATCCTGGTAAGGTTAAGGCAGCTCAGTAGATTTTTAGAGTATCAGGATTTAACCTGCCTCAGGTTATGCACAGAGAAACCTTTTAATTTCAGGGACAGAGGCAGAACTGAGAGTTTTTCAGAAGCTGTTTGCCATGTCTTATTCATGAAGACTAAAATCAAATGTACCCTGTGAGTTTCTTAGGTAAGATAAGTTGGAAAAGAAATTTTCATTTAACCAGAAATGTTCTTGTCTCAAAAATTATTTTTTGTCTCAGTGGGACAGTAGTTTTCAACAATTTTTATTTTAAAATATGAATATATATATATTATAATATTATATATATATATAGTGGATTGTGCCGTCTCATGCAGTCATCTGGATGTGAGAGAGCACCAAGAACAAGGTTCTGCTGTAAAAAAGGCACTAGATTAAGTCCACTCTGCTTTATGTCCCCCTCTGAACCCACTGACAAAGATTCTTATCTTCGGCTGTTTGAGCCACATGGTACCTTTCAACTCTGCTCTTAGCCCAAGGACTGGAGAGGAGCACATTATGTTTGTGCCTCAACACAAATACAAAAATAAAAGTAAAAATTTCCAGGTGTGCTTGGGCACACTTGTGCAACCTGGGAATTCTGTTCTGTGGAAGACAGACTGCATAAACTGACGATCCTCTCTGGGATTAAAATCTAAGCTTCATTAACAAGGGATATCCATAGTTAAAAACTGCCTTGAAACCTGCCTTTAGCTTATGACTACTTGGGTGAAAAAACACTATCTCCCACTGACAAATAAGTTTTCCTCCTAAACATTTTAATTGATTCCTAGGAGGGCAATGCTGGTACAGCATTGATAAACACTTTTCATTAAGTCTCTTGAACGAAACTTGAGAACACTAAGAAAAATCTGCAATGTCCCTATTCTAGACCCAATTAAGTCAGCCTATTTACCTTAGAATTGGGAATAGATAGCAGATATCATTATATATTTTAAAATATATGCAGTAGAAAAGTATCCAAGGTAAGCAGCTCTACCAAAAAANNCTTGGAAAAAAAAAAAAAAAAAAAAGTTATTTTATAGATGTTATGTTGAATCCTTACCTCCAGTTCTACATAGGATCCTCACCTCCAGTTCTGGCAGCTGCTATCCACAAGTTCTCAAGTGGTCAGTTTTAAGACTTTGAAATCTATGGTCCTGTGTATCCACTGGATGTCCCAATATTTCACCCAGAGCTGTGCACTCTCCTCCTCACACTTTCATAGCCAAACCTGTCTACGGTTTCATGAATGAGTCTCCCCGTGCAGTAATACTAATAGTAGACAACCTAAGAATATGTCAAGTTAATTAGCACAGAGCACCAGAAAACTTAAGGCAAACCATACACATCAATTATATTAATTATCACGTAATGCAATCAAACCAAACATAGAAGTATTGTGTCAAGGCTTAGTTGGTGGGCTCCGTTTTTTTCCTCATTCTAAACGAGAGAGGTACATGTCACATGTATGATGATATTCTTGAGAAATATCATGGACTCATTTACATTTGACCATCTCTCCATTTTCTGCATTTACTGCATGTGGTTCAAGTAATAACCCTATTTGGTTCTCAGAATTAGGAGTAGGGGCATGCTCTCTGACAGCAGGAAATAGCTCTGGTGAGCATCTGAGGGGATGGGTACAGCACTGTGATCCACATCCATCTTTTAGAAGAGTCTGAGATAACCACTAATTTCAAAGAGTTCTTCTCCCAGAAAACAGATCTTCAGAATACCACACACAAGCAATTTTCAGTCACCAGCTCTCATACTCTAAACAGTCCTGCTCCTGATTTTTAGCATGGTGAGAAGCACCATTTTGAAGTACATGTTAGGATATAAATTTGTAATAAAGGTGACACAGAAATGTTAAAAGTCCCTAATAAAGTAATGAATAAAAAAAATGCAGTCCACATCAATCAAAGAACTAACTGTTTCTAAGGTATTGTGAATGCTTTAAAAGCATTGATATTTTTGTGAACTTGATGTTTGTCCAGAAAAAATTTAAGGCCTAAGAAGTTATGCCTATTGTCCCTAGGACACATCCAAGACAACAGGGACACACAAGTCTGCAAAAAATTTCTGTTGTCTCAAAGTTAAAGGGGATGGAAGGGACTTAAAAAGATGCTTAAATCTATCCTTCTGAATGTAAATGCAAATTTATATATACACATACAGAGGAGGATTACATACATGTATTTTTTTTTATGTATGCATGTATAAGTGTCCTGGTTTTGGCTGGATTGGCCAATCAGAATGACATATGGCCCCTCCTTCCCCCTCTCCAAAGAGAGGAGGGAAGAGATAAAGAGGCTTATGAGTTTAGAAAAAGAAGTAAACTACTTTAATGAAAATATTAATAAATAGTGAAATAATAAATAATAAGAAAAATAAAATAAACAATTTTTAAAAGTATACAGTCTGTACAAAACCATATCAAGCTCCCAGGATGACAATCACCAGCAGGCACAGGGAAAAGTCCCAGACTGGACTCGATGACAGACAGGAGCTGGATTCTGGATCTAGAGTCAGGAATGCTCAGATTTGCATCCAATGCAGACGAACAGACAGGGTCCTCCTCAGACGTTGGCCATTGAAGAAAGAGACTTGACCCTTTGATCCCCCAGCTTTTATACTGAGTGTGATGTAGATGGAATTGAATACCCTGTTGGTCAGCTGTGGGTCACCCGTCCTGTCCACTCCTCCCCACAGTGTGACCCCTCTATGCTTTTCCGCTTCCAACCCTCCAGCAGGGAAAATAATGAACTTAGCTGACCTTGATTTTTCAGCAAGAAGTATAAGCAAGAGCCTCTCTCCATACCATTCCTCGGTATAATTAGGTCTTATCACTCTGAAAGTGAACAGTTTCTGAACAGTATGTTATTAATTTCAGAGTTTAGTTAGTTAGAAGAGGTCCAGCTAAAAAGTAAAATTGCTGAACAGAAAATTGGTTCATTTTGCCTCAAACCAGAGCAATACATGAAAATATACATGAAACAGAAACCAGAGCAGCATACCTGAATTTAAAAATTCTGATCCATTTTTTAATTAAATTCACCAGTTATAATTAAGAGGCTTACAGTCAACTTGATTTGAAACACCTATTTAAGGAATCTTCTGATTTAAAGATTCACTAACTTCTTTAAAATATTTGCCCTAAAGAAAAAGACATGATGAACACTAAATTTTAAACAAATCAACAAAATAATGTAATTATTTATATTTCCTTAATAGGCACAAGAAAGAGAAGTAAAGAAACCTCTGCAAAAATGGAAATATCTGTTGTTTAGAATGCACTAAATCTCATGAACGTTTTGGGAGCTTATAATTTTCATAGAATTGCTGCTCCTCTTTACTAAGAAACTGTCTGCAGAGCAGAAACTGCTTCACACATCAATTTTATCATCCATCCATTAAGTACCACTATTTGTTAAAGTCTTGCTCCAGAACATAAGCAGTGACCAATTCTCCCTTCTTCATAGCTTTTTGGCTACTTGACTTATTTCTTCCAAGGTATCCATCTGATCTATGTCATGCTAAATGAATGCCCAAAAGTGAAAAAGCAGTGGAGGCAAAGACTGAAGTGAAGAAAGAAAAGATGTCCTTAAAGCCAAGTCACATGCCAAAACCCAAGCTATTGTACTGATGGCAATGATGATTATAACTTGTCACTTATAACTGTCAAGTTTCCTATCTACTCCTAGAAACAAGTTAATAGGAAATGACTGCTTGGATACATATTTCTCAAGTATTATAACTTCTGTTTCACACATCATACTAACATCAAAAATTCAAAGTACCTACTGTCATCAAGGCAGACATAAAACATTGCACTTACTGTTATTCACATCCTCCAATTTACAACACTTGCTGGTGAGGTGTGTTGTGATTGAGATCTTTATGACGGTCAGTGTCACTTTCCAGTACAGCTCAAAAAATTGGAATCGTGGGTCCAGATTCACCAAGAGTTTTCTTTAGCCCACAAAGAGATTTGTAATCCTGTGGAGAGATGATGAAAATATCTCAACTGTCTGGAGTGCTGTGGCTAGCAGAGAGTTCAGTTAGGCGCACAAACCCCACCCTTTCTAAACCTGAGGATGAAGATACTGTTTTGCTGACAAAGGTAATGGACTCATTAATGCCCAGAGCCAAAACTAAGGACTAAGTACTTCTAAGGGTACCAGTGAAGCACAGTTTACAAATACAAGCTGTTGCCTGTGGCAGATAGCACAACAATTTCCATTTCCACAGACTGCATCACCTGGTGAAGAAAGAAGAGGAAATTCAACATTCATAGAATACAATTATTTGAACGTGGTTCTGTATGTCTGAGAACACAGTTTAGAACCTTCATTTCCACTCTTTGCTATTCTGTCCTATCTTAAAAAGAGCCAGCCCAGCAGTGACAAGCTTGTAACAAATGCATAAATTCTTCCTGTCCACTCAACAGGCAGTGCTTCATCTACTTCCTGCTAAGTCCTGCTAGGTGGAATCAGTAGCCATGAAGTTTGGAGAAAAATCACTCTGGCAGAAGCCAGAAAAGCTTCAGGAACAGAGTTTTGGGGCTGACTGACCATTTGTTCCTGCCCTCTTCTATCTTTTCCTTTGCTATTTCCTCACCTCATCATTTCTCCATATGCTTCCTTCTCCATTCTCCTCTGTCTTATCAACATCCCTTCTTTTCTCATTTCTTATTTTACTCTTAATTTGTTTACTTTTCACTATTATACACTGTAAACAATTTACACGTAGCCTACTTTTGCCTGGATATCGATATATTTATTTATCGATTAATAATTAATTGATTATTGATTAATATTGGTTTCCACCTGACATAAAAAAAAATTGAAAGAGGAAGAAATTGCATAGAGATTTTTGCATGTTCTGCTACTCTGGCAAAAATAGTCTTGCAAATAAACCTTACATTAACATTAAATCTCTAGAAAAAGTATTTCACAGTAATTCACAGACCACTTTTTTCTGCTGTCTGTGGACATAACCTCATAGTTTATGAAGAAGGAAAGTGTAGTGGATACATAAGCTCAGTGGAACTTGCAGATCTGGGAGCAAAAACAGTATCAGGTGTTCTGATCAGAAAGGAGGCACCAAGAGAGCAAAAGTTCAACTAATAATCATAAAGAAACAAAGAATTCTTGAGAAAAGCCTAGCTTGGACTACAGCTATAGAAGTAATTTGACACCAAACACTCAGAAATACACTCACTGTCAAGCCAAAGACTGCCTACGCACATACAAAGGCAGAAATTCATGAGCCAGCTTTGCAGACAGCGCATCCACCTGCAGACTTCAGTGTGTATTAGAAAGACACCCTCAACTGGGAAAGTGAACCAAAAGTTTAAAAAAACAACAAAACCCCAACTAGTTAGCCAATGTAAGCCAAAGAATTTGTGCTGCTGGCTGATGGAAATGACTTGGATGCATTCATAAAACAAGAGAGGCAGAGGTTAAGGAGAGCAGAATACGACAGCTCACAGTGAACAGATGGGAAAGCCTCACAGCCTCTCTTGAGATGTAATCCTTCTTGGCAAAAACCACTGGATAGGGGTGACTTGACTGGGAAAACAATTACATTCAAATGCCTAAAGAAAAAGTCAGTTGTGACACTTTAAAAAAAAAGAAAGGAGAAGTAGCAAAAGTAACAGTACCTGAAAAGGGTCTCTTCCATAGTATCTGACAAATCTGTCTAGAGATGATGCAGTATCATAGATGTTTTTCATTTGTTTCTCCATAATATCACAGAAATTGCCATTGACATTAAGTCCAAAGAAGGTTTAAAAGCCATTTCACTGCTATTAAAAACAAGCTGTGCTTCAAAAAAAGGCATGGATTTAAGTGTTTTCAGTCAGACACAGAAGAGAACACTTGATAGCTTTGAACAGCCCATCTACAATCGTGTGGTCTATGTATTCAGCGTAGAGTTTCCATTCATCAGAAAGACAATCTGTCTGGAGCAAATACTGATTGTCCTGGAAAGAGTAATTTAGAGCATCAGTAACAGGGATTTAGAATTGCTCTTCTCAGCATGGACTTCTTATCCCAGCAAACTGATCAGTACAGGAATAAAGGAACTCTCACTTTGATGAAGAAAGCATTCCCACTATTTACAACATAATTACCTTTTCATTGTAACTTTTACAAGTACATCTGGAACTAATTACTGAAAGCTATTTCCCTTTGGATTTAGATTTGCATCAGCAAGTGCAAATATTTTTAAACAGTTTTAGCTTTTACTTAATCCTGGTTTTCTCATTTACACCTATTTAATTTAACAACTGCTCCCAAGAAAAAATATTTACTGGGCCTACTACCATGCAGACTGTCTTGTGGATATTTCTTACTATTTCTTGAATCATATGCCACAGAGTTTGAACATTTCCTTAATATTTTTTTTTCATCATATGACAGAAGAAAGGATTTCTGCCATTTTTATTTTGACAAAAAAAGGATTTGACTCTGTCTATACAATATTCAATCTCACATTATGCTTTAATATTCATATTCTAACATCCACATTTTAAACAATGTCTTACTGTCTGCTCATTGCAGTCCCAGAGGTCTGCACTCTGCCAAGTCAGAGGCAGGCATCAGTTGGTTGTCAAAACTCTCCAATTCACGTATTCTACTTCTCTTTGTGGTGTGATATTCTGCAACCTCTGGCACAGCTCTGCAATTACAGTTAAATATGCAGTATAAGGAGAGTAAGAAAAATTCTTATTCTTTCTAAGGTTATCAGAAGTATTTTTTACCAGATTCCTTCCTTCTTTTTCAGTCTATTTAGTCAAGAAACCCTGATAAATCAATTGTACCAAAACTGACTTTACGTGTTATGCTGCAATAAACCATTGATAGATTTTTCTTTAAGAAAAGAAGGACGAAAATAAAATACTCAGACTTCTGGTTTTAGAAACATCTAATACCAGGTTCTCAGTGAATTCAACCTTATTCTTATTAAATCAGCAGAATCTGTATCCTATTTATATATTAGAAGAGAATGTGGCTTTTATTGTAAACAAAATATGCCAGGATATCCTGTAAAACTGAATGTTGCTGGCTCTTCATAAGACAGATGCCTGGGCAAAAGCAGGACAAGTTTCTGTATACTGCAACTCCTCCTTTGTCTTTCTGCCATAGCTTCTATGTGAAATACACAGATTGTAGTTCACAGGCAATGCAGCCAAACTGGTACCCTTCTGAATGGGGACATTGCCCTGTTTCAGAACTGAATGATACCAGCTTGTTCCTATTATAAAGCAAGCTATTCAAACCCTAGGAAACCCTGTTTTATTGGCTGTCCATATGCAGACTAGAAACATTTCAACAAAAACCAGTCCAACATCACAAGTTTGATTAAAAAGGTTCATATTAACTTTTACGGAAAAATCCAATATGTATCTATACGATTCCTGAGATGCCATTTCCATCAACAGAAAGAAATCTCACTAGTTAATTTTTTTTCTTTGCTTATAGAGGGGAGATTGCAACACTTCCTGACTGACTACAGTAATGACAGTAGTTTTGTTAGCATACGTCTCTGGGAACTGGACTAAAATTACCAATAGATTTTATTCCAGTCCCTGAAAAGCATTCTGTTCAGCCTACTAAGAGGAGATGTTTCATCATCCACTACTAGTCTCATAAGCCACTTATACTTGATTTCATAAATTTCCTGGTGGGAGGAATTAGTTCTGTCCATGCATTTACAAATTAATGCATTACGAATCACCCTTTTCTAGTAAAAGCAAAACATACATACACTCAATAAGATTACAATGTACGATTAAACTACAAACTATAGAGTAACAACCATCCAGCAAACAAGATAGTTGGGAACATAGTTTGATTTTGGTTTAGTGGTTATGGTTATGTAAATTTTCTAGTATGTCTTCACATTCACACAAATGTGTTATAAAGAATCTTCGTTATTTACCTTGTAAAGTGTGTCTCTTACAGTACAAGAGTACTGCAACTGCTTGGTGTTATAGAAGGATGTTGTAAAATCTCAATATATTACACTCCTTAGAGAAACAGCAGAAAGCCACTGAACCACAAAAGATTTTGTTACTCAGAAAAAGGCACTAAGACAGTAGCTAAAAAGCTTTCTCAAGTTACCATGTCATGACTAGAATTTACTGAAGCAGAATTTACATCAACTTCCTAAAACCAACAGCTACAAGTCTTTGCCATCTATAAGTTACATTTCTAGTCACTTCATTTAGATCCCACGTACAATATTCTTTTTTAAAAAATGAAATCTAAACAGCATTGCTCTTATTTTAAACCATGAATGCTTCTCAGGGAATATGTAGTGTAGTGCAAATACAAATCCTGTTACACTTTGTACACTGAAGGAAAAATTTATGAAATCTGATACATAACTTGTGCTTATCTCTGAACAAAAGAGCATTTTCACCATAAAACAGTTAAAAGAAATCCTTAATGTCACGTAGTGAAATTTACTGCTGTGTTATTTTCTGATTAAAATTACTTCATACCACCTAAATTCCAGCAAATTATTACAATAAGGTCTGAGGTACAGAGAACCTCCTGTGACTAGCAGAGGCACGTTTCTTCATTATATCAATCCATCCATTCCAATACCCTCTCACATCTTTGCAAAATAGGATTTGTTTCCTCTATTTGCAAAATTCTACATAGACAAAAGAGATTTCACCTCAATGTCATTTCTAAGTACATAGTGTGGCTATAACTTCAGAAAGTGTCTGAAATGTTTTAAGCCCCATTGTGCAATGTTTTACAGCAATACTTAGAGATGATTGATGTGCTTAAAACGTGTTCTATGCCTGAGAAGCCTCTCGTAACTCCTGAGACCATTTTAAACTGCCTGCAGTCACTGGCGTGTTTTTATAAAGTGCATCACATCCAATTCCTTAACTTAAATAAACAGAAACATTTCTAGTGATAGACTGCCAGTTTTCCATTGTATAAGCTGCACATAAAACACCAAATCCGCTCTCAGTGATCAAACAGGTAGTAGCTTCGGATTCAAAACACCCTGTCTCTGGACAAAATACCCAAGGGCTCCCTGAAACAAGTTACTCTGGGTGACAGAGGAGTTTTGGATGCTCCACAGAAATACTTTTATTCCCCTCTCTATCCAGAAAGAACAAGACCTTCTGCTGGCTGCAGCAAGTCCAATTATTGTTTAGGAATCCCAGTGGCTTTTCTGACAGATCACAGAAACTAAAATGCATTTTCAAAACACAAAGACCTGCAGGGTGTTCCTTTGGCAAAACTTCAGCCATAAATGTACGGATAACACTAAAATAGTGGGCTGCAGACACAAATAAGGACACTGTTGTATAGCCACAAGGCCTATGAAGAGAAGAGATCTATCAGACCTCATGTGGTTTCTCACCATGAAGACCTTGACTCTTATTTTAAGACTGTTCTGAAATCTGATTTCTGCAGTAACTGTTGAGATAACCAGTTGCTCTTTCATTAGATTTTTCATACAGAGAACAAGTTTCTTCACATTGTGTGAAGAAATTTCCCTTTCTTCCACATGATCTCTGCAGAAATCAGAGAAATCAGGAAAAAAAAATAATCAACAAGGATGCTTACAAGCATGATTCAAAATGTTTATTGGACAATTTATAAAAATGAAGAAGTACCCTCTGAGAACTTTATGAGCACATGTTTCCACATTTGTCACTCATGTCAAAGTATACCTGTATTGCTTGTATAATGATGTTCTTATCTGAGCTTTTAGAGGTGGAAAATAGAACCAAAATGTCACTGGCTATATCAGCTTCTTTGTATGTCTATGCAATCTCTGCTGTAATTATTTTCCATTGGGATTCTAAAGAAATGGATATAGCCTGTCAAATTTTTGTCTCATTCCATTCTGTCCTTTAAGTGTTTTGCTTTCACCGAATTTCATCAGAAGGTAGTTGGGTTGTGGGGGGAAAAAAGAAAAAAAAAGAATTCTGAGCATCTGCATGTTCATTTGAAAGTGAAAGTTTAACATAACTTAAATTTCAATGAAATAAAATGTGAAAGTGTTCAAATTTCAAGTATCTTTAAATTTATCATGAACTTGTCAGCAGCCTCTAGAACTCGTGTTTTGGTTCACAAGAGCATCTGCCTTTTAAAATCTCCCTGTTTCCTGCTACTATTGCTACTCTGTCAAATTTCTTTTTATAATATCTCCTTTTTTAAATCCTAATGCAGGGAGAAGTGATACACCATACTCTGAGTATCTCATTTCCACACATAGCTGTCATTACAAACTTTATCTGTAAAGAGATAATTTAAAAATATTTAACTTTCGAAGCCTGCATATTGGCCAGAAGGATTGGCAAAATACCACAAATCCTGAGAATGGTACAGTAAATATCAGAATTAACTAAATAATGAAATTCCCATGAAATCTGCTTGTAATCAAGCTAGAAATAGTATGAAAAATTGCCCATCTCATGACATTTCAAGAGTTCTGATTTTGTTTACAAGCCAGAATTGCCAAACCAAACAATGCATGAAAATGAGAAATGTTTCAAAAGCCATGGCAACATTTTGAGATGCATTTGCAGGTTTATTTTGAACTCTGTTCAGCTTTCTCTTAAATCATTTGGCTAATTTCAGTAGATGTGGAAATATGTTTCTTCCCTTTCCTATTACTTTAGAAACAGAGTGGTTAGCCATACAAAATTTTCTCTCTTATACTTCAGTAATTGCTGGTTTGAAAATTAAGACACTTTTCTAAGCATCTTTATACTTCTTTCAAGGAGCAAATATTTTTAATTTCTATCACCAAGGTGGAAAAATGAACAGAAAAAAATTATTTCCTCCTCTTGTTAGCATATAATGTATACTCAAGTATGTGCTTGCATAACAGTAATATTACTAAAAACACTGTGTGACAGAAAAGAAAAGAAGTCCTTGGGTCTAAATCCCTATGAACATATAATGTGTCTAATGGTGAGAGAGAAAATCAATAGGTATAATCCAGAAAACACGCAAAAAATTTAGTGTGTTCCTGAGACTGCATGTAAAACTGTAAAGAATATTAAAAATATAATTGAAAATATCTAGCTAATTACTTAAAAATTATGTAAAATAGCAAATTGATCTTTCTTGGGGCAAATTATAATTAATTATATTAATAAGAGATGTTAAATTAATGAAATTCACAAACAATAAAGTTAATTACATTACATATTAAAAAATTAATTCTTAAAGTTAAATCAATAAAAGAGAGATTTTCCCTACTTACTGTCTTTGATTCTCAAAGATCTCTTTGTAATTTCCTCATCAAATTTTGACAAAAGAATAGCAAAACTGGGATAAAACCCAGAACTGAAGGCAAGCCTTTCCAGTTGATTACTATTTGCAAATTTGCAGAAAATTCATTAAGCAATAAATAAAGAACTGCATTTTTCTTTTAAAACATCTTACTCTAAATCTTGCATTTTCCACAGATATTATTTTGTTAAAATTTTACTAACTAATTGCTGGGGTTTTTTTTTACTTCAGATAGAAGATTAACATTTTGTGTGAAATGTAATGGCATTGAGGAAGAAATTATTAAGGACTGAATGATGGAAATGAATTTAGTAAAGCTATAAAAATTTTAAAATCAAATAAAGGAAAACAAAACTAATAGGAAAATCTAGTTACCTTTAATATGAATTAGAGAAAAATGAACACGAAAAAATATAATGGTTTATCTATATGAATATTTATATAATATTAATTATTTCTATAACTAGTTATCAGAATAAACTTTATCTTTGCTCAATTTGTAGGAGTGATTCTGAGAGACAGTTAGGAACTGTGGCTAGAACAGTGCTGTGAAAGATCCTTACCTTGTACCACTGGAAATCAGACTAGACAACATGCCCAAAAATACCTTTTACAAAGGCATGAAGTTCTTGCAGGAGGACGGCAAACTCTCTAACTTGCATTAACCATCGTATACCCATTCCAAAACATAGGACACTGTGGAATAGTAATCTACGAATGCAAGGAAACGCTTTAAAGTAGCATTGCAAGATAGCGTTGCAACCTCACAAGCAGCATTGGCCAGGAATGGATGCTTTTTTAGACAATATGCTTAGTAGCTTTTAAACTACAATAACAGGTCAAAAAGCCAGTGGCACAAAGCTCCAAGGAAACCATCTAGTAGAAAACAGGAAAAGAGCTGACCTAAAGCACTGAACAATCATTGGTCATTGTTTCCCCACATATCCAATTAATTTCACAGATCTTGATAGACTAAGATAACAAAAATCCTTTTTCCTCCAATCTGGTGGCACCTTCAATTCCCATCACTTGGAAAAAATGGTACAGGAAGTAATCATAGAAATCATTAATTGTTGTGCAAATGCCTGTTGAGTTTGTGACAATCCAGTTTGTTCATGGGAATACTCACAGTCCAAAATAAATCTTCTTACTGTGTAAATGTAGTTATAATTATTCCCTTGATACTGTGGGAAATAGCACTGAAGCTACCACTTCTTCAGATGTCAAGTCTGCAAAAGACAAATTGCAGGTGCCTTGAGGATAAATTCAAGAAATACAACCAAAAAGCTTATATTGTGATTTTATATAATTTTCCCCAATAATGTTTGCTGTATTTGAATATGTATTACCAACAGAAGCCCCAGTTTCTGGCAGTTTGTGGTTAAATATCCCATAAAATCTAGCTCACTTGTTCTATTCTGAACTCACTACGTTCATGCTGCCAGCATAAATTACAGTATTTTATTATATTGCATCTTCACTGTGTATTTTATTTATCTCTGTTGTGCCTTCTAGTCTTTGGCATCTATTCAAAATCTTTACCTGTGTTCTCCTGCTGTTTGTCCTTCTGGCAAACTGTTCTGGGGGGTTTTGTAGCTTCTTTTGCTTTGTACTCAGGCAGTATCTTTTACATTCGTATGCTACAAAGTTCATTAGTTTAAAGAGTTTAAGCAGTTTCCCAATGACACCAAATTGAGCTTCTGAATTCCCACACAGCTGCAAAGATAGCCTGTGTATTAAATCACCAATTTTGACAACCTGTGACACACTTCTCACAAAGATGCTCTTTATAGCATGAAGCCAGCTTAATTTTGCAGTTAAATTTTTAAATGAAATGTCACAATAAATATGCATGTTACCTATAAGCAATTCACAATTCAACTGGTTTGCACACAGTCCATTTACTGTTCACTACAACTTCATGTCTTGGTTCTTTATATTTTTTCACATGTTCCGATAATATACCATCCATAAAAATCAGAACTTTTCACAGGGCATGTAAGTTTGGTCCTTTGTTGTTTCCGAATTTCCTTGAAAGAGAACATTTTTCCTAGGTCTGAAAATCTTTAACAATTAATGCCTTCATTTGGTGATACATTCCATTGTGAAGCTCTTAATCTTAAATAACTTGCCTTCAATTAACTTTGATTTTCCTCTAGAGTCTGAGATTAGAGCCCAGTGTCACCATAGACAAAAAATAACATCCTTCTATTCACTTCAACAGTTGCACAGGTATGAAAAGTTAGAGGCTCATTTGGTGACATTGAACTTTATCATTCTTCACATGCATCGCATAACCTTGTCTTCTTTTTAATGTTCGCAAAGAGATTTTTATCAACAACTTTTTATTTATTTGCTTGTATCTCTGGAAGACCATTTCTAAATATTGGCTTTTGAGGAGAGAGCTTTTATCTTTTTTTGTTTGGGTGAGATTTTATAAGGATCATAAGCACCTGTGTGTTGTAAAACTAAAAGGAACATAGGTAGTAGTCCTCTCTTTTTTTTCTGAAACTTCCTACCAAGGTTTGAAACCTTATATATCAGAAATTAATTAGAAATGTTGTAGGTTCAAGTTCTGCTTATCAGAGAAAGTCCTACGTTTTACGGTTGAGGTTTTTACCAACATGGTTTTTATCCAGTGCTTAGTCATAGTTTGGGCTGGGCTGTGCTGACCACTAAAACGAACAACAGATGCTCTCTTTTACCTCTCTTCCCTTCAGAGAAGAGAGACAATCTCCCTTCAGAGGAGAGGAGAGAAAATGAGATACAGAGAGAGAGAGTTGAGCTGAAAAGAAACTAAACTAATGAAATATCAATAATAAAAATAAAAGATAATAATATCAAAAAGGAAAATTATGAAATATATTCAAAACCAGTATCAAGTTCCTAGGATGATGATTGCATCCCAAGGTGGATTCAGCAGCAGACAAGAACTGAATTCTGGATCTGGATTCAGGAATGCACAGGTCAGGAGCAAAGGCAGACAAGCAGAGTCCTCCTTGGACATCAGCCATTGAAGAGAGAGTCTGATCCCTTTGATCCCTCAGCTTTTATACTGAGCATGAGGCATATGGGACAGAATACCCCATGGGTCAGTTTTGGGTCACCTGTCCTGTCTGTTCCTCCCCACAAGTGAGACCCCTCTACACTCTTCTGCTTAAAGTCCTCCAATGGGGCACACAACGAAGCACACTGACCTGGGCTGTTACAGCAATAATTATAAGCAGGAGCCTCTCTGCCTACTAGTCTGTGGTATTCACTATCAACATCAGACCTTATCTGCTAGAAGCAGACACTGAAAAATGTGCTTTTAATTTCAGAGAGATAGAAAAGGGCTAACTGAAAAGTAAAATTACTGTAAAAGAATTTAATTCTGCTTTACTTCAAGCCAAGACATACCTTTTATGGGTTATTCTGCTGAACATATACGCTGGATAAAAAAAATAAATCTGTATTGTAAAGGGTTAGCTTCTCCCTGCGCCAACTACTTTCATCAGAATCATCCTTATTCAACAGAAAGAGGGCATGCTTCCCATGTTCCTAGGCACCATATCCTATCAATCATCTGCTTTCCTCCTCTACTCCTATACTTCATATTTTTCCACACTATTTTGATTGTTTACGTGAGATCAAGGTGCACATCTCTCACCAATTTCAGTAACTCCTACTGACTTTAATGTGATTTTCGTGGCTAACTCCCTGGCAGCCCTGAAAATACAGTGTCTGGTGGGTATCATTTATTTTTTATACCTTCTTTCAACAGGATTTTAGAATCACTTATTTAAAAGAATTGTCTTTTAAAACCTTTTCCTGTTTTTGTGATCTCACATTGTTATGACTTTTAATAGATGTGGGACCAAAGAAGACATTTTCATGTAAGTTAGAGCATTTGAGCTATGCATGTCTAGATTCAGAACAAATTAAGAAAGATTAGTTATTTCCCCTTGAGTCAGAGCCAAATTTTGCCCTTGCTTTTATCGTTGCAGTCTATGGTAGTCTTCTCTCTTCTATTACAGATGAGCACACATCTTGAATAATGAATGAGGCTGCCATCAAAAATATGCAAATCTTGTTCTTCATTTCAGTATTTGGACATATCCATTTCAATTTCCTAAATCCTCTCTTCTAACTTGAGCTATTAATTATACTAAGACAATTATCTAACTCTACCAGGCTGCCTATAGTTCATCCAACAGAAACTCCTATTTTCACTAGAATGTCAAACTATTTCTTTAATTTTTCATAAATCATTTCCTTATTCTTCCACTGTGTTTCTGTATCTTAAGTAGTAGCCAGGGTGCCTACAGGTATAAGACAAGGAAGCTTTGTCTGATAAAGTAATGTATTCTTATACTCTGTCTGATACAACTAAGAACAGGAGAGCTCTTAGGCTCATAACCCCTTCATCTTTATCTTAAACATATGTTCTTTCCAACAAGTCTAAAATCCACTGTCACACTTTGGTTGTCTAAAAAACATGTGCTCTTCTTTCACCTTCATGTACCTCCAAAGTCAGTTTCTCCAAACCTGTGTATTTTTGTGCCTGTTTTCCATTCCAGACATCAAGCCAATTCTCATAGCTATAATTTCTAGTGCAATTGAAGACAGCAGGTTTTAGCTACTTGTCATATTTGCTTCTAAAGTCAATCCAACAGTTTACAAGATATAAAACAGAACATTAGAAATACCTACAGTAAATAAGAAAGTGAAGTCTTTATTCCAGGCCAGACTGTGATTATACTTTATGCAATTTCAAGGAAAAAAAAAAATAATGGGAGGGCTTTATATCAAAATATACTGGCAGTCTACTGCTACTGTGGTTCTGAATACTTCCTATAGAGCAAAAGATCAAGGTGTTTAGCAGAGCCCTAAGTCACCTTCCCAGACCAGTAAGGAAGCTGGCCATAGAGGAGAGAATTCAGATTCCAAAAATGACTGGGTACTTTTATGCACAAATCCTTTTGCATCCCCTATTTCAGAGAGGTAATACATATAGTATCACTTACTGTGAGCAAACAACAGGAGCACATTCACCATCTACCGTTGCTTCTTCATCAAATAAGTTATGACTGGAGTCAGGGTCATCATGTATCCCTGCATATAAAGTGCCTTGCAACTACAATGACATGGTATGATACATCTCATCTTCAAATTACTGCCAGGTTGTGTTGTAAACAGATTTTCACTTATTAACATCGATTTTAGTTGGCGCTGAGGAGATACATCTCATTTGTCCATATTTTTCAGATTTTCTTTCTCCAATTTTTCTTTGCTGAGGAGATATCTACTGTGTGTGAAAAAGTTTTATATAAAAGTTGAGAACATTTATCCAGCAACAAAAGTCTTGGGCACTGAAAGAAGAGCATTTGCAAAAATTAGTAATTTCCCAACACTGTCTGTTTTATTACATGAAGGCTAAAAGCTGAATATGAACCAAATACAAATACATTTTAAAAATCAAGCTATAGACATACAAAAAAAAAAAAGAAAACCCCAAACCTGTAGATGTGGAAAACAGGCTAGCTGCAGCATGATTTATTTTCATTCTGCCTCCCTTATTCACACTATGTCAAATTTTAGCTACAAGCCCTGAAAATTGCTCAAGGCAGCTAAATTTTCATTGGAGGTCTCCTTGGAGCATTTTTAGGGATTAGGACCTGCCTCATCAGGTGGTCCTACTAACATGAATTACACTAGCTCGAAGTGCAATTCTAATACAAATTAATCACAGCACATACTCAAATATTTATCAAAATGTTTTTCAACCTAGTAATCTCAGACTGTAGAATGTTGAGATATGAAATAGGTTAAATATTTTACCTTGAAAGCAGATTCCAGGCCTTTTGACTCTTGAAATGCAGAATTTAATGTTTTTCCTTAGTGGTGACCATTCATCTGCCAAGTGAATCTCACATAATGAGAAAGCTTCCTGCATTACAAATGTATGTAAAGTTCTGTCTCAGAATTCAATTACAAGTATCAATACTTGCTATTCAGACCAACAGCTCCAAAATAAAGCTCTTTAATTTCAGATTATAATTGAAAGTGTAACCAAATTATTATATATTCTGCCGCTGGCAAATACAGGAACTAATCCTGTACCTGCGACTCACATTAACACTAATGCAAGTAATCCCATTCAAGTTAAGAATGTGTAAATAAAGATTATTCATGTAAGTAAAAATTACAAGATAGGGTGGATAAATCCCCTGAAATTGAATGATACGATCCATTTCTTTAGTTTCTTTCTCTATGGTATGTGGTTTCATGCGCCCATTTGAAGATAAAAGTACAACTGAGAATATAAGACCCTACATAACACATACTGCACAAGGTGCAGTCAGCAGCCCCAAGATCAGTTGTTGAGTTTATGAATAAAGCAGGTCCCAAAACCTCCCTGCATCCCTCAGTTCATGTTCTCCAATATGCTTCTAGAGTCTAGGAGGCTCCTGACTTAAGCGTAGGGCTCAATCTTACTTAAAGAGATGTAGCCTATTGCTATGACCAGTCCCATTAGAGTGAACGAAACAGAAACAAACATTGGCAGAATTACACTTAGAATTTTCTTCTCTGTTTTTCTGCCTCAATTTTAGATCCTTGCCCAACCATTACTCAGTTACAGTTCAGATGACTTACCAAGAAATGGCATTAAACCAACATAACATCAAAGCAGCTTTAGAGTAACAAAAATTTTTTAAAATCATGCCACCTTAAAAAGGACATAATAAAAATGCTATGGATAAAAACCAGTTAGATTAAGACTACAGTTTTCCAAGGTGCTTGGTACTTTCAAACATCTGTGTGCTTAAAATCTTCTCATACACAGTTCCACAACCAGCATGGACCATTCTAATCACTCTTCTGCTGCTGCAAAGAGAGGAAATGTAATGGGCACAGCTGAGTTGGTGAAGAGAGGAATGCACTTGTGCAGACCCAGAGCTTACTTCCCATTCAGCTTCCCATGATTTCCAGTCACTCTGAGCATCAACTTGCCTCTGTGGCAGCCAGAATTCTTGCCCACCCTTACTTACAGTCCACTGCTAAGTGAAATCATTGGTGCTTCAAAGGGTAAGATAAAAGGCATTTAGTTTGTAAGGTTAAAAGTAGAGTTTCATGGACTAACTCCCTAATCCATGTCATCACACTCAGGACGATAAATATTTTTATACAATTTGTTTGAAAAATAAGCAAGACATATCTAGATCGAGCATGCGTCTTCTGTGCAAGAATAGTAACCACATCTCAGAAAAAAAAGGAATAACTCTGTCACATAAATGAAGGACTCCCTAAGCACACATTAGCAAGAGAGACCATAGCAATCTATCATTTCAATGATCCCTGAACAGGATCTGTAAGTAATTTTGATAGAACAGATTGTGACAGCTTCATAGGAATTATTACAAGTTGCATAAGCAAAAATCTACAAAATAAAAGGAAGCAAAATAGGCTCTAGGCTGTTGTGTCAAATCATATGTGATCAAGTATCAAAAGTAGCCTTGCTCAAATCAGTGAAAGGGTTCACTAGAACAAAAAGACACAGTGTGGGACAGGAGTGAGATAACCATACTGAGAAAACCAAATGAAGATTTTGTTGATAAATGAAAATATAAACAAAGCAAAAAATTTATTTTCATTCTTCAGAAAAAGCACTAAGCACTATACTCCTCATCATATATAAAACCAATATGGATACATGTATATTAGCTTTAAATTGCCTGCCAGTCAACCTACCAACCTATCTCTCCCTTGATGGTGGCAGTCCAGACAACTCCTTGCTCCGGTGCCGGACCCCTGAGGCGCTCTTTTCCCCCTGAAGCCATTGCATTCGCAGTCTCACACATCCGCTGTCCACTGCTGGGAGTGCACAGCTTCATGCTGATTGAATTGGCTGAGTATAATTCCTGTAAATCTTACACCAGTGTTGGGATAATACTGGTTCTTTACTATTATTGTTAATTATTTAATCTTATTCTATTAAATCTATTTACATTTCAGCCCTCGTGTTTCTTTGCATTCACCGATTCCCCTTTCCTGGGTGGGGAGGGGTCATCGGGTGATAGAATAATTGTCTCCATGACAATAAGTTGTTATGGGCTTTGCAGCCTGGTATAGGCAGAAGTAGGTGTACTGGTATTATTTGGGTTATAAATCTTTTACCCTCACCTCCTTCATTTATCCTTGCATGTCATCTTACACAAAGATAGTCTCAAGAAATTTACCAGGTAGGACAATGTTAGAAAGCTGCACTAGCCTTCTCCTCGAGGAACAAACCTGGTTTTAAGAAAATGTTTCTCCATTTTATAGAACTCTCAAACAAGACACTTACAATGAAGTGCTCCAAAGATAGTAAGAGTAGATAGCAAAATATGGTGCTCTCCTCTCAGCTTCTCTGCAAAAGAACTAAGAAGTTGCTGTCTGTGCAAGTGAATTAGTAGAATTTTTCTACCAGTCTATGCCTGTGAATAGCCAGAAAAGAAGTAATGTAGAATAGTTCAGAAATACCGGTCCACAGTTATTTAGCCTTTCATGTGAATACTTCTTTTACTACTGATGTCAGTGTATCTTGTCAATAGAAAGGTGTTTACATTTTGATGGTTTTGCATAGGTAAAAAAGAAACAACAGAAAGTTAAAAAGGATGAGTTGAAAGAAAGAAAAGTTAGTATGTCAACGTCCTAGCAAAAGGTCAGTTTTGTACTTAAAATGTGCAGCCTAAATTTCAGCATCTTGATGTTAAATAAATACTTCATTTACATTCCCGCTTCTCTGCTCAGGGATCACTCCTCCTGTAATGCACAAAAGCAATTCAGACTGGCACAGAGCATTTCATCAGTACCACACTGCACTTAACAGAAGCTGGTAACTGAGTCTTCCTCTCTCTCCTAAATTCAGTGGGAGCTTTGCTACAAAGTTCATAGGAGTTACAGGTGTCTCAATTCCCAGCACTGTTTTGAGGTACAAGTACAGTTTGGAACTCGATGATCTTTAAGGTCCCTTCCAACTCCAACCATTCTATGATTCTATAATGAATTACAGGAGACCTAGGTCAAGAAATGATGTCTGGAATGCACACTAGAAGCCAAACCACCAGACCCTGACACACCTCGATAATGACTGATTTACCTGAATTGTACTGATTTGCTTAAATTGTAACACCTCTTTTCCATGTTTTTTGGAAACTTTGATGTCCTTCAGTGTTATTATTCACCAACTTGAAACAACTTTTGTAAGTCAACTAAACTAAAAAAGAAGAAAGGCATATAATCTATTTAAATATTATAATAAAATATGATACATAACATGTAAGAGTTGCCTCTAAAGAAAGAGCTCTGTAGAAACATTACAGCGCTTATATTTACCCACCTGTTGTAATCCAGTGCACTATGTTTACTTTCCCGTATTTGCCTTCCAACAGCCATGAAACTCTTCCCTCATGCATGGAACATCTTCATTGAACACCTCTCCTCTCTGACTCCCAGTCACTACTTCAGTAGCTGGTGTGAAAGCTTTAGGGAACAGCAGAAGATCTTGAAACATCAAAGCTGCTTCTATCTTCTTTCACCAATAAAACATTTAATGTTGGTGATTTCAGCAAAAGTGACTTCAGTCACTGTCAGTGGCTTCATTCACCACTAACACTGGAAGATATCTNCGTAGAATTTTTTTTTTTTTTTTTTTTTTTTTTTTTTTTTTTTTTTTTTACCCATGAAAGAGGTGTGTTTGCCAAAAAATGCAGAATGAGACAACCCAAAAATAACTGCTGACTTAGTAAACAGTTTGGGCTGGCTACAAAATTTCGACTTTGGTGCCATTTGTAAAATAGCATTAGTGTTGGCAACCTGCTCCTTGTACCTTCTATCATATAAAAACTAAGGCGCTCCATTAGGAATTTTCAGGCATTTGAAGTCACACACCTGTCCCATGCCTACCCCCTTCAGACAGTGCCCTCTCTGGGAATCTTTCCCCTACTGTCTCCCTGGAATTTCAAGTGAGAAATTTGAATAAATCAGTTGTCCATCAATAATTTCTCTTCCATTAAACTATCAAAACTCAAAATTCATTTTTGCAATTCAGGCAGTCCCCAATACATTTACAAAATTTTAATCTAATAGCAATTAAAAAAAAAAAAAAAAAGCCAAAAAGTGTGAGGTCTATAGAATGCAAACCTGATAATGTAGTGACTTTATCCTGCTGAAGAGAGGATTACTTGGCACCAGGTCACAAACTCAGTGCAGACACAAAAGTGAGACCACAGCAGTAAGGGTCAGGCTCAAGAATTTAAGTGCTCACTGAAACACCTTCACTGAAAATCCAACTGTGTTTCATTTCCAGATACAAGTTCTTCTGCTCTCTGCTTCAGGGCAGTCAAATGCAAGTCAGCTTTGGTCCAAAAACCCCATATTGTCACAGTGTATATTAGCTCAGGAAAAAAGAAGTGCTAAAACAGCTGTAGAGCTTTCAGACTGAAGTTGCCTTCCGTCCAGAGCTCAGAAGAGCTTAGCCTGCACAGACTGATTTTAACAGACGTGAGACAGATTGACTCACTTGCTTATAATTAAATGTTCTTTCCTGAAAACTTTGAAATCAATTTTACTGTACTAAAGCTTTTTTATTAAAAAGAAAAAAAGACTATAGTAATAATATGATTATGGGACAATTTAGATAGATTGATTGAATTTCAACTGCTGCAAACAAACTATTGTCAGAAGTAAAGTTCTTCTCCCCAGCAGCTGCTAATTACAGCCAAAACGTCCTGGCTGTCTTTGTCTCAACTGAATACGCACGCTGTTTTTCTGACAATTCATGTAACATAGGCTGCACTATATTCTGCTTTTTAAAAAATATGAAACATAAAATTGTATTTCATTTTGTGTACAGATTAAATAATAAATTGATTACACTAACCAAATATACAGCAGCATTTCAAAAATTTCCTCAAACTGAGAAAACACCAGTGCAGAAGCATAGTCCCACTGTTTAACAGCTTCCTCATTTTCTAGGGCTCTAAGATACTGTCATCTTTTAAGTACAAAAAGCATTCTTAAAACTTCTGAATGCATATGTTGTGTCAGGCGCTTTCAATTCCTTCTTCTAGGTCTATTTTGAAAATCTCTGCCTAAATTCATTCCAATTTCTAAAAATACATATAATTAATCCCATACGTTTGAAATCTATAATTTCAGAATACTTCTATACTTCAAAATATGACTCCAATTAATCATAATACAGTTGTGCAATATCAGCCTGTGATGCTGATGATATCCACGTAAAATAAACAATTTTTTTTTTTACTTTTTAGATCTTGATGTATAATAATTAATACCCATTTTGTCCTAGAAGTACATGGAATACAGAAGAACATATAAATCTTGACAGAAAAACCAGAGATGCAAGTGCATTAGTAAGACAGTCAGGGCGCATGCTTAGTAGTATCAAGATCTGTGGTAGAGTAATCTGAATAAATGAAACAAATTTCTGGAGCAGGAAGGAAGGCAGAAGCAGCAGCATTTGGGGCTTTGAGGAGGATCTATTGTATAAAAAAACCCCACAGGTTGGCATGAACCTGAGAGGATTTTCTTTCATTCTGAAGATTTTTTTCCTTCTTTTTCCAAATGGATGAAAAATGCCTTGCCAAAAGAAAAAAATAAATAAAAAAAAGGAAAAAAAGAAAAAAGAAAAAAAGAAGAAAAAAAGAAAAAAAAAAAGAAGAAAAAAGAAAAAAAAAA
>VXBW01008313.1:178659-225086 GCA_013400375.1 Thinocorus orbignyianus | reverse complement strand
AAAAGAGAAAAAAAAAGGAGAAAGATTGTGTGTGAGATATTCTGGGATATGCAGAGTTAATTGTTTGACAAGAAATTCTATCCCTGTTCAGAGATGATCTACATAGTTCAGCATATAATGTAATATGTTCCTCTTAAAGGAAGTTGTCAGTGTCTGGTGGGTTTTTATTACAATTGCTCACTATAAAACGCACTATTTAATTACTAGCATGAAAGTGATTCTAGCATAAAGGAAGAAGGGGAAATGAGACTTCTCCACCTTTTCAACAGTTAATGCACTTGTGCACGTAAAAATACAATGCTTTTCCATAAGTATTTTTAATGATGCATTGCATTTTCTTAGATCTATAGGTTGCAATTTCTCTGTTGATATCCTTAGATATGATGCGATACCTAAAGCAATATATGACCACAATATAGAATTTAACTAAACCTAGATTTTTTAAGATACTGGTCAAGAAGAGATTAGATACTTTTGTGCTCAACTTGTCAGTCCATTAAATAGCACATGGCTAGGTGCTCAGCTTCTGAAATATGCTGTTTCCTAAGACATTTCACATTGAACTTCTAAGACAATTATTTTCAAAATTAATTAACAGTTCTGCAATGCTATGTATAATCTGAAACCTGACTTTTTTTAACCAGCCAACCAGATTTCAAAACACCCATTCTTGAAGATTATACAGATTCTGTAATAAAGTAATTGTCAAAATAAACAAACTAACACAGAACATAATGACAGCAACCACAAATATTTTAACAGCAAGCATCAGGTTTTCAACAAAGCAGAGCACAAGTCAGAGTTTCTGACAGTTTTTTTTTAAAGTGCATTTTAGAATCTACAAACTGTAAGTGTACATGGCCATTCAATATTTATATGCACTGTCAAAGAAACAACTGAACATAATGTGAATTTTCCTTACCCTGACTGAAAACTCTTGTACCAGGACAACAATATCCATTGGGAAAGCACTATTATTTGGAAGGAGGCCAGATCAGACAGATGGCAGAGAAAACAGGATCAGTGAAATGTTCAATGTTGGAAAGTTTCAGTAGCAATGTAATATTTTAGAGGACAAAGAAATTGGTTGATCTCTGCAGCTTCTGATATTTCTAAAAACAAAGACAGTTATGGCATAAACAAAACACATTTTTCTAAATTAAACCAAATAATCACCAGTGGTCTTGAGAAAAAGATCTGGAATATTCAGTGAAACAAGGTACCAAAATGCATACATTCTCTTCATATATAATCCAAAATATTTTCCTGTGTTTTCCAAATAAGTACTCTGTATTTAAAAAAAAAAAAAAACCTCAAAAAAAAAATCATCCCTCTTAGTTTCCTTAATTTTTAAGATGAATTTTTGAAACCAGGGTAATTTGATTCTTATTATTTTTATGAACTGTATGACTATCTGTAACTTTCAACTTTTTAACTATGATGAAAACATGAAAAATTTATTCAGGTGTGTGATCAGTAGGCTACGCACTTCACGTCACTGTTTTTTGTTTGACCTAGTGCTGCTTACAAAAATCTGAGCTAAACAGACAGACGTGGTCTGGTTTTATGTTTTGTGGACTGAGTTTAGGAATGCTCAGTGAAATGCTAAAGCAAAGATTTAACCAGATCTAATCGAGCTACCAAACAATGATTCAAGCAGATCTGTTTCTGTTACCAACACCACATAAAACATTGATGTAGCTACAACATCCAGCCACTTTGACTCCCCACCCAAATGATTGCAGGAGATTGATAAATTTGGGAATGACGCTCTGACTCATACAACTGCACCCATAGCACTCAGGGAGATAAACAGCAGCTAATAATGCAACAAGCACCTGCTGAAACACTGGGGGAAATCCTGGTGAACTATAGTGAAATCAGTTATCTTTTGCTGATAACTCCCCTCTGGACTGTTTAGGGGAAAAGTTTTAGATAGCCACACAGTCAGGGCTCCTGCAAACATTTTCATAGTAAACCCAAGTCATGTATATGTGCATATTCTCTGTATTGGCTCCTATCCAGCTCAAACACAAGGGCAATATTGATCCCACTGTGCAAGTCATCATGCTATACAATTATTTTCATTTGTGCTGCCACAAAAAAAGAATTAAAGATACAAGTGGTACCTCCGGTATGAAATCTAGCTTTTGTTGTTAAGATTATTTCCTTGCCCAGTGACATAAAAGTGATCAGTATGCCATTATGTGGATAAAACAATTAAAAAGTTTCTCAGAACTAACTCTGTCATCTTGGACAGCAAAATTACTGCTGCAAGGAGCCACCAGCACATTTGTTTTCATTACAACCAAATGCACTATCCTCATCAAAATGATAATTTGACAGGTTTTTTTTTGTTCAACTCATGACAATTCATCCATGTCAGTGTTTATTATCTTACTGTCATGAAAGCTCCTATGCAGATGCCAGTTCATTATCTATACATGAGTTTAAAGGAGTATTTTGCTTGATCAGAAACGCCAAGCAACTTATCATTTTGTATTTGCCAAAATTATTTTGTAATAGGTCACTGGGTTTTTTTCTTAGAAAGCAATCTGTACTGAATCTTTTCTTAAAATATTAAATAGCCAATGCATCTACTGGATTAGCATAGTTTCATTGGACTACCGTGCCACAGTTTGAATAGAAGGTATCTTGGAACAAAACTTTTTGCCAGTTGTATTGAAAATAAGTTTAAATTCTTAGCCTGTTTTCTATTAAACACTTTTATAAATTCTCAGATGTTGGCCCTTCATCCACTTGCAAGAATATAAAGCTGGGGAAAAAAAGTGTGTTTATTATTAGCAAAACAAAGATTCATAAATGCTGAGTCTCAGCACAAATCTCAACATTTTACATACTACTCTGGGAAAGTAACAAAGACAGCAAAATATAACAAGCATATAGCCATGTAAAAAAGTACAGAAGACTACATTAGTGACCAGTGTTTCAGATATGAGGGAATTAGATTTCTTGCTGCAGCTTGTTCTTTCAAATTTTAAGATTTTCTATCTTCAAAAAATCCTCTCATAATCTCTGTTGAACATTTTCCTAACAACCACGAGCCTCCAGTATGTTCACCTTCATGTGATAGTGGTATGTACTTTCTTAAGTCGTTTTTATCTTTTCTGCCAAAATTTTTCTGAGATACCTCAGCCTCTAACTCACTCAGCCACAACAGTCAGCAATACTCTTCTTGATGTCCTGTTCTTTCTTCACTTGAGGTTTAACATTTTCTTTTACTTCTAATATCTGCTTGCCTTTGCAAGGGCTCCATGGAGAAACCCCTGTGATTGTGCCCTCCAGCTTGGCAGCTCTCTATCAGGTATTTTGTTTCCTTGTGCTTGCTTGCCTGCGTCCAAATTCTCTAATCTTACACCTACGCTACACATTCTTTAGGCCTCTGTCTTTGGTTAGTCTTGCCTTGCCCTGCCCTGCCAAACATTACCTCTTTTGACTTCAAATACACACCAACATAAAGTACCTCAGCTCCCCAAACCCTGCATCTTTCTGTTCATACAGTCTCATTCACCCTCTGTCAGCTCCCTCTGGACCATTAGCTGATCAGTGTGGATGAAATAGAGTTGTTACTCTCCCCACCCTTCCCTCTCTCCAAGGTAACCTTGCACAAGGTTTCCTGTCATAGCAACAGTGGATAATTTGCCATTCTGTCCACTACCCAAACACATAATCCCAACCTCATTTTAATTTTAGACTTCTCTATAGTTTCTCTCCTAATAGCTATACACAACTATTACAGAACCTTGCTGCTTACTGCGTGAGGTAAAGTTTTCCCAACTATCCATACAGATAAAAGTCTTCTCCAAGCTCTCAACATCTTACACCTTGGCTATTCCAGTATTGTTTCTTCTAGTCTTGCCAAATGCTACCTCATTAGATTGTCAAATAAATACATGCACACTTCCTCCTACACTGCCCTTTACATCTGGGGGGAGATTTTCAGAAACACTGTGCAGGACCCTGTTACCTTCAAACTCTATTTTACCGCCATGCCAACTAAAAGCTGAGGAAACTTCTGTGCTATGCTCCCACATCCGCACTGTCATCGGATCCCTCTGCTTCCCTGTCTCCGTGTCCACCTGCTGTCATCTCTCATTTTACACCTACACAGCAAGGTCTTTGGGCCAGGGACAGTTTCTTGTGTTTGTATAGTGCCACCCAGAGCAAAGCCCACTTTATGACTAGGACTTCTGGAGAACATAGATCAGTACTGCAAACCACAGCAAAGCATTACTGTGGTAAGAGCAGCTGCCTCTGTCAGCACAGCTTTCCTTATTGCAGAAGGGAGACAAACCCCAGCAGACCTTTCTTCCCACACTTGTCTACTTGCTGCTTCTCTTAGCAAAACAGTGTCTGCTTGACTTAGAGGCAGTGTCTCCAAGGGACAAATCGGTGTCTCAGGCTTTGAAGCCTGTCTAGCAGCCAACCAGCCCTCTTTTTCTCATCAGAGAAAGAATAAGGTAAAGCAAACAAAAACAGTGTCAAAACAAGCTGTGACCAGAACAAGGAGCTATTATATTTAAAGGAAATGCTATATGTACTTTAATGGGCTTTGACAAAGGTCCACTGTTATAAAGAAAAACAGACTTTTGCTAAAATTGGTTGAGTCATCACACTAAGAGGCAGTGCTCTCTTCCAGTCCCATCACTGAGTTACTCAGCCATTCCCAGCCACCTGCTGGCAGTTCACACTCCCTCTCCAGGCTCCCTTCCTGTAAAACTAACATATTCCAGCTGTTCTGTGGTCCCAGGCCTTAACCCTTGCCTACCCTTGCGAAGTACTCACTGTCTTCCTCTGCGTCTTCCTTTTTCCCAAGCAACTTCGTGTCACACTTGTTACGCCACTCTGCGATGAGGCCTAAGAGAAAGGTGAACTGTTTAGATTGCAGAGTAAAACAAACACGATGCAATGGGAATTCTGAAAGGGTGAGTAAGAGAAAACTAGTGATCTGTTCTGGATCTGAATATTTTGCAACCACTGCAGATTTTAATTCTAATGAGAACGTAAAAGGAAATGATAAACAGGTCTTCAGCATTGCCCTTTCAAATTTATATCTTAGGAAACAAAATTAGTCCTTGCAACACAAGGTTTATATATATATTGTATATGTATTTTACATGTATATATATGTATGTGTGTATATACACATCCTCTTTCTAATTCTATAAGAAAATTGCTGCCTTGGTAGATTCATAATATGATATTATACCAGATGGAGGTTAGTACTGTTGCCGTGTGTTACTGGTCATCATGACAACAAAGCAAGGAAAAAACTCTACAGTTTCTTATGATAAAAAAAAAAAAAAGTCTCACTTTGATTTCACTAAACTAAACAGAAAAGTATTATGAGGATTTCATGCACATGTTCTTGTTATCCACTTCTGTTACCAGACACTGGTTTATACTGATAATCAGATACAGCACACAGAATGAAATCTTATTCTTCAGATCCACCCATGGTTCCCACCAATTAGGGGAAAGGTAAGTACTTTCTGCCATTAATTCAAGAAGACTGCTTTACTTTGCTGCTTTTCAATACATGTTTTCACATCCTCAGGAGCTGTATGTTAAGATCAGGCATCCTAACAGTTTCAGTTGGAAAGAATATCAAGTAGAATCTGTCAACAAATCAAACACAGGTAAATAAATGAGGTTCTAAAATGTGACTCTGGGAGATGGCAGAGGGGAAGATAGTTTGAGAAACAACATTAGTTCTTAGGATCAACAAGGTTTTGTTGATCACCAAACATACTAACAGGAGGCTAACACACACCTGGGCCTACTTCTGAACTTTTGTGTAGCTGACAGTCCTTATCAATAATGGAAAAATGATAGGAACAGCATTTTTTACTATAGAGAAATAGTGCAACAAATAAAACATTCCAGATTTGAATTTTTTACTTGTATGCAGTGGTATATTTCTACATTCTCAATCTTTAAAAATAGGTTTTAAATTATATATTACTGCTAAGGGCACCAGGAACCATACAGCATGGAAAGTAGTTAGAACATTTTACATCCATAGGAAGTACTTCAACAGATAGATACAGAAAAACAGGGATAAGATTGATTACTTTAAATCATGTAGGAATAGGTTCAGAAATCTTTTAAAATTTTGTAATTGAATTATGAAGGATACAATGAGCAAATACGGGAAATCCTATGCAAACTACAAAAATAATGCTGTGGATGAGGTCTCACCTTCTCAACTGAACCCTTATCCAGGGACTTTTTCTCTGCCCCTAAAGAAGCTAATGAATGAGATATGGAATATAATTTGGATTATTTATTTCTAGATCAAGTATAAATTATTCCTTAGTTCATTTTACCCTTTTTAACTTGGAGTTTTTAAATCCCACCTCTTAAGCTTTCTAAACTTGATGTCCATTTGAAATTTTTCACTATGATCAGAGTACCTTGGGAAAGCAGAGAGACAGTTTTGTCAACCAACCTAGACTACAACTGACTTTCACGACAGCTAAGATGTCAGCCACATGAGTTTTGGCATATGCTTATTTGAATATACTAAAATTATATGTCTGAAAGCGGGAAATTGAGAAGAAGTATTGATTGTAACCCTGAGTTGCAAATGTCTCCAGTTTATTCTTCTATCTGACTCCTTAGGGAGGTTTATTGGGAAACTGCAAACAGGAATTTCCTACCCAAACTTATTTTTATAGCAATTGGCGTGCTAATAAGATAGCCTTCAATTCTCCCACCCTTGAAATGGGTGCAGGAAGTCCAAGGCATGGGGACATAGGGCAAGAGGCACAACTTTGTATGTCTTCTCTTTACCATTTTGAGTAACTTGTGCCCTTACTGTAAACTAGGTTTATGGTCATCATGAAATCCTTCCAATACACTGTACAACAATGAAGTCAAACAGAGATGCTTCAGCAGGCTCTTGCAAAGCGACATACCAACTTCCAAAAGCAAAAACTGACCAGTCTTTAAAAGCATAACAATTGCTATTAAATACACTGTAATTAGCAACTTGTAAAAAACAGTATTTAAAAGATCTGAATCTCTGGGCTAGTGGGCTGTTTTCTGAAGATATTTTCTAATTTGTTTCTTACTCAGATGCCTTCAAATAGTGATTTGGGCAGCTGGAACCTGGGGGCATATTTGCTTCATTACATACATTATTTTGTCAGCTGGAGCTGATTTTTTGTCAATCTACAGATGGACACAGAAAACCTTCAAAGACCTTACAAATATATTTTGTTTTAAATGTAAATACTGGCCTGGTATCATTAATAGCCAAGTTAGCTTGTTTCTCTTAGCATTCTATGCCTTATATGCCAATAATCTCAGGGCTTTATTTTGCCTGATATAAATTTTCATTAAGCCCAAGGAGGGCTCTTTCTGTCTTTCCTGACTGATTCAGGTCTAATTGGCCTCTAAGGATAGTAAGCTGCTTGAGGATTCTTTCAGAATCTGTGTTTCTCTGCTTCTTTGCCAAATATTTTATTTCATCTAGCAATTTGTTTCTATCAGCCTCTTTTCCCCATTTTCCCTGCCAGAGACAAAGCTGCTACATTTTTTTCTCTCATTATATTTTATAAGCATTTCCCCCCATTGGTGTTCTCAGAAGAAACATTATTTCTCAGGTAGCTCCACCTTTTCTTTCGAAGTGTATTCTGATATGTCTTAAAAAAAAGGTCTAGTCAGAAGACTTTTTCTATTTGTTTCCACTCCAGTCTAACAGAATCTCCATAATAGCTATGTGGGCTGACCATTACATTTAACCTCTTTCCAGCAAAGCCAAACCAATTGTAAGGAAGTCAACACATAATTGAATCTAGGATAGAAACAGTGTGGGGGGAAAAAAATGGAAATAGAAAATCCCTCTTATATAAAGAATTGAAAACTATACAGAAAAGTACTTTCCTTTCAACTTTCTTTCTCTTTCTAAATAACCATAGAGAATTCTTGGAGTTTTTTTACCTTCTTTCTATGAGGGAAGACTAAGATTCTTACATGACTTCCTTTAAACTGAATTAAGAGTTTCGCTATCATTGGGCATTTTCCTGGTTTTTCATTCTCTTCTGTGTGGGTACAGAAGGCTTTATTTCAGCAATATATTATTTCCATAAGCAGTACTGAATCTATTATTTGCTTGCCATACCTCTAATTGTGCTTTCAGGGTTTTGGAAGTAGTTCTTCTCTGCAGGAGTAATTAGATTTCTAAGCTGGTGGCTCACAGTTCGCCTTTTCAGGCTGCTTTTGTAGCCAGTACTCCTCTGTTACTATATCCAGCTTTATTTATTTAACAAACTTAAACCACAAAGTTTGTGGCAGTGACAGCCATTTCTCTTTTCATAGATGATCACAACATTCAAATTCATAGCCTTTTCATATGGCTGAGTACTTGGAGAGCCAAGCTTAGGCCGAGTTAGATTCTGATCTCCCACAGATGACACAGGTTTTTGGTAGTATAAATTACAAATTTTGAACCATAACATTCTCAAATACGCTCTCATGTTCATGTAATATTCTGATGTTCAGGAGCCTTTAAAAATGGAAGAGACCACCATTCCAGAATTTGATGAAGTTCTGGATAGTAACAGCAGAAACAGTATCAAGAGGAGTCTAGCAAAAGTCAGTAATTTACTGTACAATATTTTTTATATCTAAACTAAAAATTGCACAGAAAGGCTAAAAATGTAGACTTTGTACTTTCTGTAACAGGGAGACAAGACAGAGAGATAAAAAGGAGAGAAATTATATTGAGGGGAAAGATAAATAAAATGTTAAGAGAGATGACTGACAGAAGCAGTCTGCTTCAGACCAAATGCAGTGTGTGCTTCCCATTAAAGAAGCTATCTCAAATTAACACCTTGAATGAAATTCTGCATCCATTGAACATCAAGGATTACAAGATTCCACCACAATATTTGAGATAAACCCAAATAACTGGATACATGTTTAGGACCACTGTTAGAATGTTTTCTATACTCTTTCCTGGGTGAAGAGAAACAGGAAAGCATGTTCTGCTTGTAACTGGTCTTGGACCCTTTCAATACCTTTATCTTCCTCAGAATGTGGAAAATGTTCGTGTTCCAAGAAACTGGAGTCTAAGATAACAAGCAATAATATTTCTTTGCCTTAATAAGTTTGCATATACAAAGGATATATACTGAAGGATACAAGATCTCTTTTATAAACAATGAAGCCCCACAGTACCTGATAAGAATCAAATACTGTGCCTGTTTTTGAAGTCTTGGGATGGCAGGACCACTTCACTTGTCTGCTATGCACCAATCTTCTGCATACACTAAATTGACAGATCACCAACTGTGCAGGCAAAAATAGAAAATAAATGAGAAAGGAGCAGAAAACTTTTGGCCTCCGTGGTCTTTTTCAGTTATTGCTACTTCAGGTGTTCCTCAGATTAAGCACAGGTTAAAATGCACTCAAAGAGAGACCTCATTTAAATTGCAGGGACCATTAATATGTATGGAACAGTGCACTTGAAAAACACATTATGCATGGACACACCAGTCTTTAAACATTCAGGTTGCGAACTATTTATATTTGACATGTCAAATGTGTGAGGGTTTTGGTGGTCGTGGTGGTGCTTTTTTAACTTACAGAAATTTATTAAATTTTTTTTTTTTAAATTTGCTGTAATCTTTCATAGCTGTTTACTTGCTCTTACCGTGAAATTTGCAATTGTCTTACACTATCTCTACAGATACTTTACAGTATCTATGCTAAAGTATGAAAAAAGTCATGAACATTGGGAGAAAATTTTTAGCCTTTACTCAAAATAATAAATGTGTTTCACTAGACTAAGTTTTTGTAGCATAACACTGAACTGAGCTTTACTCTGGCAATCCCTCACTTTTGTCATAAAAGTAGATGTGAGACTTATCAAAATAAAAACATAAAACTTGTTTGTATTTATGAATTTGTACATTTAATTATTTATTTTTAAAAAAATATAAGTGAGATTGAAGGTTTTTTTTCTAATTGTATAGGCTTCATTGCATGAAATTATATAGATGGGATAGTACAATCTTGCATGGATTTTAAAACCTATTTGATGACTGGACAAGAGACATTCACAAATAGCTCTTTTACCTTACTTAACTTTCATGGACGTAAAGGTCCCCCACAGTGATGTCAGGCCACAGTTAACTCTTTCCCCTCTTCTTATGCATTCAACATTCTAGAGCTGGGTCCTCTTTTTTTTCACACTGTCTCTCATAAGCAGGACAAAACAAAGTTTTTACCATTTCTACCCCAAAGCTTTCTGCCTCCCACAAATAGACAGACAGGAAACATCTGTTAGGTCTGCTTGAAGAGGTAGAAGAAGGAAAGGGGCTTCTAGGAAATTTGGAGAGCTGTGGAAGAGGTGTCTGCTCAGTGAGGCTGAAAACAAAGGCAGTGAGAGAATTAACACCGGGAGGTGACAGTTCACCTCCCTTACTCTGCTCCTGAAGTCAGAGCTCATCCATAATTTCTCTGTATTCCCATTCAATAGTGTTTGGTATCATGCATGGACCAAAAGAGAAAACTGTAAAATACTCCAGATCCTCCAATCGTCCTGCATTTGAAATACTGTAGCTAATATAATACAATATATATATCTAATGATATATATATTATTATTATAGCTAATCCTTCCTGTGAGGACTGTTAAGACTTCCAGAGAAGTTAGAAAACACCTCCTGCTCCAAATCTCAGACAAGCAAATACATAATTGGACATATACATAAAAAAGCTAATTAGCACAACTGAAAATAGTACTATTTTAATTCTCACGGTAAATACTGACTAGGGAGGGGGTGTCTCTTTTTTATGGAAAAATAAGAAAAATCCCAAAATGACATTAAGTATTGATATAATTTTACAAGGTGTGTTATTTACAGAAAAGACTTCGATAGCTCCTTCAAAAGTATTTCGAGCTGTTAAATAATTATGTATTTAGGACACATTACACTTTGTAAAAACATCTACAAACATACATGGAAAAATTAGGACCAAATCCCATTATCTCAGATGGCAGCTTTGGCACAAGTAACCCCAGACAGAATTACAGATTTAAGCCAAGAACATAAGGCACCGGCCTGTCTATGACACCCCCTCACAACCATGGTGACCCTCCTCACTTCTCACCCAGCACGTTGACCACACACCGCTTAAAAATGAAGCCCAGCACTGATGAGACGTCGCTTAAAATCAAAGCTCAACACCACATGCTCATACCTGTGGCCCACACCTCCACCAGACCCTTGCCACCCTCAGCCCCTGCACACCCTGGGTCATCCTACTGCTAGGCCACAGGATCTCCCGCTGCCAGCAGGACCCTTTTATTTATCCGAAATAAATGTTACTTGAATTGTGTGCTCTGTATGTGTGTGCACATCTGTGGAGGCAGCTGCAGTGGAATGGTGGCCGGGGAGCTGCAGGGCTGTGGAGGGCTGGGGATCCCCTATGAGACCTGGGTCTAGGCCACCATCACAGGCTGGCTGCAGCCACCTTATACAAGAGTGGCGTAGACCAGCTCTAACCACAGCAGTAAAACCCCCACCTTATTTTTTAGACAATAAATAAAGCCAATATGCAAGACAGCTGTGGAGGTGAAGAGGCAAGCAAGCTTGATTTTGCCACAGGACCAACTCCTCCTCCTTCCCACTGCACACTTAATTTGCAATCCAGTTCCTAAAACGTGGTACCCCTGTATTTAAAATGAAAGGATAGGATTCAGCCAAGACACCACCCAAGCAGCAGTCCACAGTTCAATTTTTAAAGCATATCTATTTTAATCTGTCGTAAATCACCTTCAATAGCGCATACTGCCAAATACAAGTTTTATTAGTCCTCAAGCAACAATGTTGATCTATGGCAAACTTCAGGCTAGCATGTGCTCTCTTGCTGGGTTTATAGTATCTGGTGACCTGGCAGGAGAATTAGGACAGAAAAAAAGTGGTGCACAAAGCAGTAAAGAACCAAAAGGCAGAGGACTGCTATGCATGCCGGAAAGCTTTATGCAGCACTCAGATTCTGCCTTCTGGCCCCCTTTCCTTTCTTTATTGCATCTCATCTAATCCACCTACAGTGTTTCTGAATGGCTGCATTCCCACTTGCCTGGAACCCAGACCATAGAAGGCTTCAGTGGGGGACCAGGGATTAGGATCCATAAATGGTATCAACTCTTACTGTGGCGTGTCTCCACAGCCTTCTGCAGCCCTGCTCCAAGTCACCTGTCCAGCCCATCTGTCCCTACCTCTTCCCTACCACCTTCACTTTCTTCTCTTGATCACAAGTCTCCCTACCAGCCCATAAGATGTGCTGCATAAGCACTCTCTTACTAACTGCTGGTTCAGTGTCTGGTACTTGTTACCAGCTCACTTACCTCAGTGCATCTCACCCACTGCCCAGTGCTGCTCTTCAAAAAACAGGGCAAAGTGCTGCCATAGAACCCTGTATCCGCTCCAACCAGGTTTGAATATTAAATGTTTCTTTATGTAAGGCTGTAGCAGAATTCCCAACAGGGATCCAGTGCTTATGTAGTAAGGGATACAGCTGTACCAGATTAGTCTGTGCTTGACACCTCCAAAACAGGCAAAGAGCGTGACCAGAAACAGCAGGAGCTCAGAGAAGTGAAAAGGCTGGTAGAAGCTCCCAGAACAGGTCGCATGCAAGGTAACAATACAAGACATGGGTTCTTCCCTTTCAGAAACCATCATTTTCATCATTAAACCTTCCAGCAGTATTATTTGTAGTACTAGAATCCAACTTTAGTACCAGGGAAAAGAATGGTTCACATAATAGAAAAGAAAAAAGAAGTCTCCAAAACTGACACTCAGCAGAAGCAACAATAATTGTTTGCATTCAACTACCTTCCCTAAGTACTGATAATGACTAATGCAATGGACTAGACAGAGACAAGAGAAATCAGAAATCAATTTAACCAGTCCCTTCTTAAATATCATCATGATGTCTCCACCATGAGATGAACACACACACAGAATCCCAGTGATTTTCCCTGCAAGCCTCTACTGTGGTGTTGTTTTGTAACACAGCAGCAATGATTGCTTGCGACATAACAGAGTTGACTTACTCTCTTAAGTGTTTGTCTGTCAAATCAAAACACAACCTGATGGAAGAAAAAAAGCCAATTAGGAAGTACCTGTGATGAGGTAGCCATTTTTGGGTTTTGTGCATAAATTAGGAATAAAATTATGTGAATACGTTTCATAGGGGAGTTAGTTCTATAAAAACAAAAGGGGTATCTCAAAAATGTGGGTGAGTAGGTGGTCAAACATATGTGAAAGTCAGGGACTCCTTTGGATAACATAAGCTTCCAGTGATATATCATCCATGCCTGGAACCCAGCTCAATCATCTCTCTGATGGTTCTTTTATTGTCAGGGTCCAAGAGGTCCTTACTTGAAAAGACTTTCTGGAGAACAGTGTGTTGGATTATACGATACTGATTATGATGTAACCGTTGGAGCTTGAACATTACTTGCTACGGTGATCTAGCAGCCTATAATCCTTGCAAAGGTATGGTTCTTCAAGTAGTTTTGTGAAAAATGCACATAGACATATAGGGACGTAAATCTTGTTCTATCTTCAGGGATGCCACTAGCATGCACAAGACTGGAGCTCTCTGAAGGAACAGGAAAGCTGTACACAAACAATAAATAGTTCCACGTCTTGCTTTGGAACCTTTTCCTGGTGGTGTCCATCTCATGTTGAGCTCAAAATCTGTGTAATTTGGTTTCTTGATTAAAGAGGAAGCATAGCAGGGGAGGGAAGGTTATTTCATCGAAGATAATTTTCAGAACATTCCTCTTGCAAACTTAGCAATGATAGGCCTTGAGAATGTTTTCCTACCTGTCCGGAGAGGGGCTCAGTCAGTGTCAAGATGTGAAAGTGCGCTGTGGAGTTACATAGACTCACTGGTTTGAGCCAGAAATGGCTGTTCTTATTTTCAAGAATAAAGAAGGAAAGGTATGCAGAATCCCTTGTATAAAATGTTTCCTTTTGATACGGTGTTTCAGGAACTAGAGCACAGACCAACTTGATGCAAACCACCAGTATGTCACTGGTGTGGACTAAGGGCAGTACATGGTCTTTCTCTGCTGGGTGATCAGAGAAGAGCACCTGTATATTATTACTTTGCAGACTCCTTTATGCTTTCCCTAATTTCAAAATATGCAAAGCTTAAATTTTCTTTGTAATGGCAATTTTAGATCCCAATGAGCGCCCAGCTATGGAATTTACGGTACATACTTTGTAAGTAAATACGACTGTCAGAGATAGCAGAGACTCACCACTGAAGCAAAGAATAGGTTTGCACTGGCAGGAACATTTCTTGCTTCTGAGTAAAAATGAAGAATCTTCAAATAACATATTACCTCCCCAGATACAGATACATACAAAAATTTACGTAACTCTTACATACAACACAGTACATCATGTATTATATACCTAAAAATTAAATTATGTATACATTTTATAAATAATTATTTTCCAAGCATAAAGGCTGAGACACTGGGCAAAGAAGGCATGCAGCACAATTTTAAGCAAAGGGTCAACTTGAATTTTTTGACTGCTGAAAAAACTATTTTTACTCTTACCTTAGGTTTTTTTGTCGTTCTTATTTTTCCATGCATGGCCTCTTGGACATCTCAGGAATTGAGGACTGACATATCTGGAAAAGCTCTCACAAGACCACTGTTTCACCACCAGGAAAAGGTGTGGTCACAGGTTCTTGTGATAATTACTGATTCCATTTGGAACAATACCTGAGACTGCATAAAGCACCTACATATCTGACTAAGACTCTAGCAGATTCCTACAGAACCGGATTACAGGAAAGATGTACCAGAATACACTGAAGTAATAACGAACAGCAATTCTAGGGCATCAAATGGAGATGGTCCTCCTATTCAAAACACCATCTGCCAGGTAAGATCTGAGTCAGCCACGTCAGCTGCTTCTGCCCTGTTCTACAGTGCATGCTCAGTGCTTCCAGTGGTAACGGTGGTGGTAAAAAGCTGGAGGAAAAACAGCCACCTGCTCATTAGTTCTTTACTTAAAGGAAGTAGGAACCACTCAACCGGTGACTATTAGCTCCATTTCCTCATTCCCTGTCACTTGTTAGAGAAATATCAGAGCTTTACCGAAGCCATTGGGAAGGCTTATTGCGCTGATTCCAACATCTCAAAATGCCTCAAACCAAAGCCTTTTATATCTTGTTCAGACAAGCTGAAAGAAGAGCTCTGTGAAGTCCCTTCCCAGAATGAAATCTGAATCTTCAAACCAGAAATCCTGTTCCTCACAAGTGTTTCAGTGATTGTATCATTCTCCTTAGCCATACTGCCCCTTGCCCTGGTAAGCAGCACTGATTAAAACCTCTAGCTCTCTGCAAGAATTGATAGTTGTTTGTAATTTACAAGGATTAACCATTAGTTCATTCGGGAAAGAGCACAAGAATACTTAGATTAAAGCAAGTGTATGTACAGACCTTATACTTACTGAAAGTATCCCAATTCTTGAAATTTGGAACATGGGCTGCTCTCAAGCTCATGCTCTCTTGCAGAACCAGTTTTGAGGTCTTCTTAACTAGACATTACAACAGACTGCAAGAGATACAAACCATCCAAGTATCTAAAGGCTAATGTACAGAGAAACTACACAAGCGAGGAAGCCTGACAAGAAAATAAATGTGAAGTGCTCCAAATTGTACCAGTAAGAAGCAATAAGCACACCCAACAACCACCATCAGCAACCCATGAAGAACTGATTCACAGACAATCTCAGAAAAGCCACCTACAGAGTGCACAATTTTGTCTTGATCACGTGAGCTGCTAGAGTGACCATGAAAGCAAGCCATCAGGTAGCAACAATCCTAGATATACCAAAGATCTCTTACCTGGGCTCATGAACCTTTGCCCTAGAGGTGAGCAGAGAGGTCTTTTGAAAATCACTATCACACAACATGTGAACACATGCAGCAGCATTCTCAAATAACACCAACACCGTGGCTGCGAGCCATTAGCCAGACAGCCCTAAAACTGCAGGCTTTCCATCAGACTGTTTCCTACAAAACTTCTACTTTCTGAAGCTTCTTAACCACAAAACATGCTTTTGAAAAATTGAGCCACCTAAACATTAATTAAAGTAGCCACCTGATGCACTAAGCACTAAAGGTCTGAGAAATAAAGCAATCACATCTTCACCAATGAGGCATCAAAACACCATCACCCACAGATGCACATCAGTGAATTGACAGCCACAAAACTTTTGTATTGAAAAGCAGTTTCAGTAAGAAAGTAACTCTCTTCTCTCTCTTAAAACAATGCACTAAAACAGCTACAAATGGCTGGAGAGATGAGAAACAGAACCTAAGTATTATAACTGGAAGTAATTTACATCAACATGCCCTGTGAACTAAAACAGCTTTTGGAAACCATGCCCACTCACCTGTCTAAAGGAAGTGGATTCAGAGGTATGCTAACACACAACTGATAACATCCATGGAACTGTGTGCAAGTCTAAGCAGTACTGTCTTCTCTCTCAAGCTGCTGCCCTTCTGCCGTACTAACCAATTTCACTCTCTATTTTATTAAATAGAAGATTAAGCTGATGGCAAATTAATTCCCTTTTCTCTGTGCCTGTCAATTCCTGTTGCTCTGAATCTGAAAAGATTTGCACTAAATTTTTTCTATTAAAATCTACCCTTCGAGATTTTTTTCAGTTCTCTCTTTCTACATTAACCTCTCCCTAGCTTATCCTAAATTATCCTGGTCTGTCTTCCAGCCATTTGATACTCTCCAGATTTTAGGCTTCACAAATAAAATCTTTTCACTTTCATTATAAAATCATATACAATCACCACTCTAATGTCACAGTTGTCGCTTACATTTCTTACTCTATCTAAAAACATCACCTCGCTCTTCCAGTCATAGTTTCTAAGCTTACGAGCAAGGAGGTGGTGTGTTACCATCTCCTTGCCCATTAGGAAAGGAAACACCATGCCTACCTTCCCACCTTCTAGCACAAAATAATACATTTCAGGTTTTCAAGATGTATTATGAAACTACACCTTGTTAGTTAGCAAGAAGCACAGTAGACTCAAGTCAAAAGAAAAAAAAAAATAGTGTTTTATTAACTACCACACTGTTATAATACACTTTAAACGTACAATAAGGTAGCCTTTAAATTTGAGGTGGTTTTAAGAATAACAAATGAACAGATTTCCAAATGTTTGTAAATAGGTGAACTGCAGTAATTATTGTTGTACATTTTTTGAAAATGGTATAGCACTTACAGACTGGCTATATAACTTCATTTTGTACATTTTTCTATAATTGAAAATATAAACAGTAATTAAAAAATAAAAAGAAAATTCAGCATAATAAAAAACATATATGTTTATCAGTTAAATGTACTGGATACATACAATTTTTAGGGAAGAAGCAAAAAAGGAAAGATGGCTGATATTTAAATGCAGATTGACTAACCAAAAACTAAACAACAAACAAATAAAAACCTCATAAAACCCCTAGTTCACTATGACTATATCCATATGTTTGGGAGTACTGTCAATATGGAAGTGATTTTTCTGTTGTATTTGCATATGTTATATTTTACTGGTAATTTACATGATGGCTTTTAAGGCCCTGGCAGACAGATGTTTTTTGGAAAAAGATTTGATAAAAATCACTGCTGAGACGCAATACACCTTATTTTTGGTCCTCCAATGTTCAAAAGAAGGGATATACTTCACTATAACATTTGCCTTACCACCCAAATGCCTCAACCTATACATATTTTTTTTTAAACATTTTAAGCTTTTTAAACATTGGTTATATTGCCCACCTTGGTTATTGAAAGAATATTAACAAGACATCATTTTGGCAAATTAAATCTTAAACATGGCTTTTCAAGAGGATTTAAAAGGTGACTATCCCTAGAGTTCCATGTTAAAACGTAGTTTTCAAAATCTTACAAGAGTAATGCTTAAAATATTGTACATAGTTAACCTAATTAAAATAATTAGCTTCAAAATGACAAGTTGATGAGCTAAGTAAAGCCTACACTATGTAACATTTGCTTGGAAACTTGATTTGTCAGTTATGCATAATAAAAATTCCAGTCATCAAGAAAATTACAAAATTTCTTTTATCATAACATGATTTCTTTTCACCCATCAACTTCTTTTATCTTACAATAGATAAATACCAACATGTTCTCATTTTTTTTTACACTAAACCACACAGGATTGATGCATTTGGTTAGACTACCATTTCCATCGTTAAATTCTTTTTTTTTTTTAATATAACTTGGTAAAATTTCATCTCTTCTAGATTCCAAAAGTACCTACAAAACCCATGCAATTTTACCATTTTAATATACTATGGAATATCATACAAAGTAAGGCATTTCAGTGTCATGTATAACCAAGTTACTGTCAATCCAAAAATTTTTGCACATCAATAAAAAGATATCTAAGAACTTAGGAACAATATTCTTCTCACTACTGTATAAAAATAACCACAATTAATAGGTATCTTGTGTAATATTTACTCCATTGTCTCGTTTCCCGAAACTGTGACAAGCTGTAAAGGTATTTCAGTGTTGGTAAAAATATCCTGATTGCTGGTGCCAGATGTATTAACAGTTCCTACTCCTGAAACAGAACCTTGTTGAATATTTGCAAGGATAAGTGTTGTTCCTCCTGCAGTAATCAAAGTATCATCAGGTGTTGCTTCTACTGATGCCAGCACTGTACTGCTGGAGTGAATACCTTTTTTATTCTGATGTGTTTTAATGTGTTTGGCAAGGTGGTCACTTCTCATAAAGCGTTTTGAACATTCTGGACAGACAAATTTCTTCTCACCTGTCACAGGAGATAAGAAAAAAATATGTTTTCAAGAACATTAAAAATGTAACATGTACTGAAAAATACTGAAATATAACATGTAAAACTGAGATAACTTACTGTCTTTAAGAGTCAGAATTCTAACAACATCTATACAGAAGAAAAAGCGATCCAACATGATCAACTTGTGTGTTAAATTTCTAGATACATATACAAATCCTTTAAAATAACTGATTTATTTTTCTGTGTCTCACTGACTTTGGGGAGATCTTTCAGGGAAGCTAAAGAATATTGCCATCTCATATCCTCAGGCTGCTAAGTTTCCCTGCAAGTATTACCAATAAATAACTTCTAAGAGGAGAACAAAACTTGCCAAATGATGGACAGGGAAGACCGTATGAGCTCCTGCAGAAACACACTGGAGACTGCTACACAAGGCCACAGGCCAATTCAGTTTTGAAGGGACCTCGGAGGCCTCTGGTCTGATCTCTCTCTAAGCAGGGCCAGCTATGAGGTTGCCTAGGAATTTATCCAGTTCGAAAATCTTTAAGGATGGAGACTGCATAAACTCTCTGGATGGCCTGTTCCAGCGCCTGGCTGTCCTCACAATGAAAAAGTTTAAATTTTTATCTGGTCTGAATCTCTTCTGTTTCAATTTCTGTCTGTTGTCTCTCATCCAGAGACATCTCTCACCAGTGCATCACCATGAAAAGTTTGCTTTGTCTTCTTAACGGTGGCCTTGCAGGCAACTAGAAGGTTGCTATTAAGCTCCCCCCTGCACTTACCCTTCTCTTCATGCAGCTAAATAAGCCCTGTTCCTACAGCCTGTCGTCATAAGGCAAATGCTCCAGATTCCTGGTCATCTTGGTTGCCTTTTAGTGAACTCGGTACTGTTGATCAATGTGTCTTACACTGGGGGATGAAAACTGGATTCTAGATGCAGTGTAACCAATGCTGAGAAGGTGATAATCACTTCCCTGTAACTAGTGTCTCTGCTTCTGTTGATGCAGCCCCAGCCATCCTTGCTGTTAGCTCTTGCTCGTGTTCTTCTTGTCTGTCAAAACTCCCAGGTACTTTTCAGTAGAGCTGTTTCCCAACTAGTTAGTGCTTAGCCTGTGTTGCTGCAGGGGTTAATTCCATCCCAGGCACAGTATTTTCTGTTCATTCTTAGATGAAGTTCAGAAGAGTCCTGTCAGCCCATTCCTTCAGCCTGAGTGCCTCTGAAGAGCAGCCTCACCCTCAAATGCATTCACTGGTTGCCCCGCTTTGGTGTCATCCACAAACCTAAGAGTGCACTCTGTTGCCTCCTCCAGGTCAGTGATGAAGATGTTAAAGCAGGTCAAAGGATATATCCCTGTAGTTCTCTGCTTTTTATTGGTCTGCTAGTACAATAGGAGCCATTAACTGTACCCTCTGAGCTCGACCATTCAACTGGCCTCTGTTTTTAAACTCATCTGTCTGTCTATCCAGACAGACAGTAACATCCCAACTTGGGTTCAAGCATTCAACATGTCTAACAAAAGCACATTATTAGGTTCGAAACATGAAATATTTTTCATAGATATTGCAAAGGCAGTTTTCTGAGCGACATAAATACTGATAAGCACATAAATTATTATCTAATGTCAGTGGCTTTTCAAATAGTCTAATTTTAAATGGTAAGCATCCTCTAGTTTCAACATTCTAGAATGCAGTAATGGGTTCAGTTTGTAGGAAAACAGGTAATGCAGAAAACAGATGTGAAACAAACTGTCACTTGGAAAGGTGGAAGATCTAGACTAATTTATTTTCTTTGTATTAAACAGAAGGAGAAATGTGAGCTCGGAGTCCCTGATAGTCTAACCATGAAACTACCAGATGTAGAATGATGCACCATCACATGCTCTTCCCTGATTTTGTGAATGACATCCAGTATCTTGGACATCTAGCCTTCTATTTTTATTTTTCCCTTTTAAAAGGAGAGAAAAATTTTAAAGTTCTAAGCTGGAACAACAGATCTAATCTGGTTCAAACAAATGAAATGCATTGCTGAACCCGAATCAAAGTATTTTGATTAAACTCTATTAAATATTAGCTTAAATGTCAGTTCTGAATCAAAAAAGATAGCTGTTTTTCTTCCTCAGACTTACTAAAGAAACCAAAGTGTATACACAGCTCTAAGTATTAGCTGATTGTAGAAAAATAACATTACATTAAAATCAACCCAACACAAAAGTTCTGTTCTCCTCTTAAAAGTTACTTATCCAAGCCCTCTCCATGACACTCCTTTAATTAAATGCAGCAGAATCAAAGACTGAAAACCTGTGTGCGTTCTTCGGTGTCGCTGAAGCTCATCACTGCGAGTGAACCTTTTGCCACAGAACATCCAGTTACAAACAAACGGACGCTCTCCGGAATGCCAGCGGAGATGAGCTCTCAAATGTGAAGTTTTCCCATACACTTTGCCACACCCTGGTATGTGACAAATATGTTGCTTCTTTTTTCCCAAGTTGGAGCCTCTGTTTATAAAAAAAAAAAAAAAATAGGAAAAAAAAGAGAGAAATTATTCATTCTGACAAGATTCCTCCTGGACTATACATATACACAATATACTGGTCACACACATAAACTGGTACCCGCAGATACTGACAGATCTGCAAACAAACATGTCCATTTTCCATTTTTGATTCAAATACAATCAGAGTCCAGTACAATCCATAAGAAGCTGAAACTAAACTCTATAATGCGGTCCCACTTCTGCAACAAACTATAAATTCAACAGTACGTGAAATTCAAATGATAAAATGTGCAATCTCTAGCAAGCACACATGTATATGAAGCTGGAAATACTGCCACTACAGCAGTTTGTACTACTTTGATCCCAAAGTGCCCATATCTTAAATTTCTCCCAGTTTCAATTTTTACCATACCAAAGACAGTTTTGGCAAAGAAAAAACACAAAAGATTGCAATTGTCAAAACGGAAACAGGAGATTTTGGCAACCGGGAAGGTAACAGATGGGACTCTTGGCGTCTTGGGGAAACCTGAGAAGCAGTCTGGGGTTGAAAGACAAGCACACTGACTTCAATATTTCCACTAAAAGGAGTGACAATGAAACAGCTAGTTTTGCTGATATTTAAATTAATTCCTTGATATTTCAGGGGGGGAAAAAAAAAAACAACATCAAAATGAACACATAATTCACAGATAGTATAATCCAGATTACTGAGCTTGATGCCTATTTGAAGGTGCTTCCTCACTGAAATGGAAGGTGATTGATTCAGGGGAAGCACCTAACACAAAAGCCTAACTTTAAAAAAAAAAAAAAAAAAATTTAAAATAAAATCACCAGAGAGAATTAAGAGCCTTTGAACACCCTGGGAAAGAGATCAGTCTAGCCAGTGCAGGGCATCATGATTGATTTTAGCCAATTTAAGTGTTTGCTGCTGCTGAAAAGGGCACTCCAGGGAATAGATCTGGCTGACAACGCAGCTCTATGAATGGTAAATGCTGGTACAAGGGAGGAGATTGGAAAATGCAGCCAAGCGTCAGGCCACCTTATTCATCAGCAATGTTAACTTAGAACAGTTTAAGTGGATTCTGAAATCACAGTCTTGGGCACTCCACCCTCCATGACTGATTATACAATTTTCAGTTGCCTCCCCAGGGCAATTTTTTTCCTTAAATTGGGTGCTCAACTTCTGCTTAACACTCCTGCAGCTGAAGGATTTGCCAAGCAACTATTAGACCATGATTCTCGTCTCTGCATTTAGAACATTTCTGTTTTACCTCTCATGAGGGTTCAGGGTAAAATGTATATACTCTTTAAGGAGCTAGCACTTGGAGCAGGCATTTCTGAACAGGCACAGAAATTAACTCACTCTAAAAACTGAGAGCATCTAAAGAGAATTCCAACCTAAGCACATACACACCTAAAACCTTCCAGACACTCCAGAAAATTAAGGAGATAAAATTCAATTAAGTCCTAGAAAATATTTCTAAGAAGTCTCAATATTGAGTGGTCTTCATAGTGCTTCATTACTCATTTTGTCTCAGAAGAAAAAACTATCACTTTTACATACTAATTATTTGTCACAACAATAGTAGGCTTTGACTTCAGAACAAATTCAAGAGCAGTAGAAACAGAGTCCAGAAGGCTAGCAGCAGACTCATGTGAGCCTAGGGACAGGGTGACAGAAGAGATTCTGTCTTTTTTGTTACATTGCCACCCCTCAGTCCTTAGCCTTACAGAGAGTTCACTTGCCTGTTTTATCCGGTTTGTTTATAAATTTCATGCAAAAAAATTCCCTGACATCTGACCTGATATCTTAAGGTCTTCCATGACTATTAGCCTCGGCAAGAATGTTTTTGATTTAATTTTCCTTTTTCAAATGTCCCAAAAGAAGATCTCTTCTTCTTTAAACCAGAACAAATACTGCCTTGTTAACATCTCCTACCTGAGGTGAAACATCCATTTTGGTAACCTTTGCTACATCTAACTGTAAGGTTCACACTCTTCCATGGACATCCATCAAGCCAAGATTAAAAAGCAAAATTAACTGTAATGTCAGGCATTTAACTTTGTACTATGCCAACTACAAAAAAGCTCAAAATTCACAGGGTTTGAACATTCAGCCAATCTCAACAGCATCTAGCAGAATGTCTTTAGATTGTCCCCCTTTCTTTTCTAGTTTCTCAGCCCCTGCAGATGGCCAGGCCACCACACAAAACTCCCTGTACCTGTAACACTTCCAGTGACATTTAGGAATCAGCCTGAAACACCCAGCTCCCCAGGCTCCAACGAAGAAATTTTCTGTATTCCTCTTTTTGCCCATTTGCAAGCACTTCCACAGTTCTCAGGCTCTAAGTTCATCTTCACCTAATGATTCAGTTCTAGACAGCTCTTCTTCAAGTCCTCCTGTTCGGTGTCTCAAGGTTTCCAGCAATTGCTGTGCAAGGCTAAGGAGCACCCATTGCTCTTCTCCATTATACACGCTTGGTAATTGAAAGAATTCTCCAAAGGATCCTGGTACCTTGCGTCTTTAATCGCCTGCCCAACTCTACATAACACTACTAAGAAGTGCTCAGTCTGTGCTAATTATAACAAAATATATTTCTACATTTGAGAATATATTTCTGTACATAGAACATTTTCTGTGTTTGGTATTTCATCCTCACACCTTCTCCAAATACTATAGTCTTCCCATCAATGATAATCAATAGAAATATTTTGTAACTTTGCATGATACAGTACATAAATGTGACACAAATGGAACAAAATCACATCCAGGGGAGAGACAAGAAGATGATCAGAGGGCTGGAGCACCCCTGCTATGTGCACAGGCTGAAAGAGTTGGGGTTGTTCAGCTTGGAGAAGAAAATGCTCCAGGGAGAGCTTATTGCAGCCTTCCAGTGCTAAAGGGGGCTTATAAGAAAGATGGGGACAAATTTTTGAGCTGGGGCTGTTGTTTTAAACCAAAAGAGGGTAGATTTAGTCTAGATATGAGGCAGAAATTTTTTTACGATGGGTGTGATGAAATATTGGAAGCAACTCTCAGGTTGCCAAGAGAGGTAGTAGATGCCCTGTCCCTGGAAACATTCAAGGTTAGGTTGGTTGGGGCTCTATACAACCTGATCTAGTTGAAGATGTCCCTGCTCATTGCAGGGGAGTTGGACTAGATGACCTTTAAAGGTCCCTTCCAACCCAAACTATTCTATGAAAAGCATATGAAATCAGCATGAAAAAGCCGAATAGCATTTCACTTGTGAAGTGCGTGGCTTTACAGATGCAGACTTCGTCATAATTTCATCCTTTGTGTAGTCTTAGTTTTGGCATTTCTGTTCTTTACTATTTTCTGGATGCAAAGAGGAGTGTTCAGAATTCAGGTCAATTGACTTTACAGGAATGAACTCAGTACTTCTGCAGTGGAAGAGGTGGAGTGGACAGACAAACAGCTCCAAAACTTCAGAAACCTGTTGCTACAGCTGAGTCCTACATCTCATTCCACAAATGCCTTCCAATTTCTTCAATAAGTGAAGCAGGTGCCAATCATCACACAACCCTGTGCATCATCCATCCCATCCACTGAATGGCACCAGGGTCACATGAAAAAAAAAAAAAAATGGTATGCAGTCATATAATTAGAAACAAATGATAATGCATATGTATAAGAGATGAAAGTTGCTCGTGACATCTTAACTTTGGCATTTGCCAACCTCCAATTTTTCAATTTTGCAACCTTAACATCATTTTAAGAACTGTGAATGCTCTCTGAATAAATTTATAAAAGCAAATGTCCTGTTACCTGAAACTCCACAAGTCATCAGCAGAGTTGAAAGACAAATCAAAAGAGAATTACAGCACTAGAGATAAGTAAGTAACTGTAGCAGCTACAGAACATGATCAACGTGTACCAGAGGGAGAAGGAAAACATTCCTCCAAGTGGACTTACTCCTTTTTGCCAGACTCTGAAGGAATTCTACATTCTGGTGGGAAAGTTGCTCTAGCAACTGCAGGCACTTTCACTCTTTTTTTCTTTCCCCACCGTCTCCTTCATTATTCAGTTTCGGTTTCATTCCCAATTCTTCTCACATCCTGACTTCCTGTCCTACTTTTCCTACTTAGTTTGTACATTCGATGTGCCCAGTCCTTTCTTTACAGTGGATTTCAGATTCTCACTTATCTAAACTCTTATCTCAATTTCCTCCAAATTCCCATATCTGAGTTTCAGTCAGACTATGTCCTTCCCCAGACTTCATCATCACCGCCTCTCTCTTGGGCTTTGACTTTAACATTTGGAATTACAGGAACTCCACTTAGGAGGAAGAGGATTTTAAAATGAAGATGTCTTTAATTTGAAGGCACTGTAGTTTGGAATGGATCATTAGGAAGATGGAACATGTGAAATCCCTGTTTCTAAAGAGTACGGCCAATCTCAACCCTGTGTGTACTTTAGGCAGATCTTCATGGAAGAGTCAAGGTTCACCAAGAACTTAAGAAATGTCTGTGCCAGGTTTCAGTGGCACAGTTTCACACATCGGAATTGAACAAGAGGAAGCTGAGGGACAAGGAGACTACATAACCTTAACTGCAGATATTATCACTAGCTTCATTTGTGACATAAATGTATGAAAGTGTTTCCATCTTAAACAATATTTACTTGGCATGACTGCCTAAGATGTTACCTCTCCATCCTTGCAAAGAAAGTATCTAGAATATACAGCAAAAAACCACATGAGACTTGACAATAGACATGTTCAGTCAGAACTCTTAAGAGTCATAGGACACTGACAGATTCCTTAAAGAGATTCAGTAATTTCCACTAGAGTTCTCGCATAAATAAGACTTCCATTTCAGAAAAGAAACTATTATCAAAATGGACAAGTTTTAGAGTACTGGAAAGAAGCCTCCACAAAATTATTTCAAGCACAAACACATCTAAATATTTTCACTTGTAAAAGGCAGCCTATTATCCCCTCTTCCTCTCTTATACCCATAATCAAGACATTTAAAAGGAAATGTTATCAAGTAGAAAAAAATCTTTACAATAATATAAAGCTGAGGAATACTTTTATGAGATGTAGAACAATAAAACATGGTTTCCTCAAGCTTTATATGAATTAGAAGTTGGTACCTCTTTGTTAGACTCATCTCCAGTAATAGCAACTGAAAACAATTGGTCAATTCAAAATTTCATATTTAGAGTTATTATAGAAACCTTGTTTTCCTTAGGAAACTGGTGAATAAGAAAACCAGGATAACTGTATTTTTATAACACTCTAAAGCAATCAAACTGTGGAAAAAAAATGCTCAATCAGTGAGGAAATGCAGGAACACAGGATTTAATCAAGTCCTTGACATATGATAGGAAGCCAATCACGGATGTGCATATTCCAGAATATTTCATTTTCGTATTATTTAGGGCAATGTTCTATCCCCCTCAGTGGTACTAGGTGGCATCTAACTCCAGATTTTTCCAGTTACTCTCAACTGAGTAACTCAGAGAGCATGCAATAATCTGCCCATCCATCTGCAAACCCAGAAATAAAGGTGGCAGTCCTTTATTGCATAAGCTTTTTTTTAACTCTCTCTTTCTCCAGACAGCTGCCATTAACTAAAGCTCCTTTATTCCTCACTCATTATTTGTTTTCAACATTGCATGCATCATGTGACAATGAATGTTACATACCTTCCACCACCTTCTTTGCAGTTGGGACATGTGCAAGCTACTCGTCGCAGTCTCTTTCCCTCTTGATGTGGTTGGTCCCCTTCTTCATCTACCACCTGTACTCTCAAATGTGTTAAATCATTGGTATTCAGTGTAGAATCACCACTGAGCTGCCACTCTTCTGGATCTGGCTCTTCTTCTTTAATCCTAATATCTGAGGAAAAGAACAAACACCGATCCATAAGCAGCCCATTAAATAGAGAGAAGGAAACCATAATGATCAAATCTTTTTACTGTTGAGAGCACTATGTCAGTCAAAAGTCAACATCCTTTAGTGCATACTGACATTGCTTCTGTGCCCTTGTAACCTGTAATGTATTTTAAAAGTTTATCTTACCATACATTTCAAAGTGGAAGACAAGCTATAGCAAAGTATTAAAGTTTAAATTTGAACTGTTCGTGGTAGGGAATGCTGTCACCAGGAGGATTTTACTTGCTTAAAACTTGGGAAAAACTGAGGAACAAGAGGCTGGACAGACGTTGAAAAAAACGTAAACGCATGTTTCAAATGATCCTGAGTAGTCATTTATGTTTCCACAGGATTTCTCAATTTGTCTGACATGCAGTAGGAACGACCTTTCTCAATGATCTTCAGAAGTTTTCAGTATGCACAGTGATATATAAAGTAATACAAGAAATCAATTTAATAAAAAGTTTTGACCTAAGAAAGACCAGGGTATTTAAGGAAAACTAACAAAAAATGCCCTTGTTCTATTTTTTCCCTTCTCACCTCAGATTTATGCCTTTCCCACTATATATAGAGAAGAAAACATTTAGGGCAGAATATTATTCAGCATTAGAGGAGGTAAGCAACATACAAACACAAAATTTTGATGATCTAGTAGTCAAAATAGGTCTTTTCAGTACGATGGATGGAAAGAAGCCTCTTCAGTTATTCTCATAAGATGGACACTGGCAAGCATGTGGACCCTCCCGCTACAAAGCACTCTTTCAATCTAGTCCAAGAATTAAACACAGCGTCACAGCACATTATGAAACAACAGCTATTTTAACAAATTTACATTTTAACAGGAATATTTTTTCCCCTCAGACACTATTCTGGTTTCCCAGTGGGCTTAAAGTCTGTAAGTCTGGATTTCAAATAAAGACAGTTCTTTATATCATTTTAGAAAGCTTATCCCCAGGCCCTTCTTTAGTTCAGTAGAGTAGCGTAGTTACCTGGCCTACCTTCTGAATAGATACACAATTCCTCTGTGGAACACAAAAATCTGCTTGGTGCTAATAGTCTCAGCCCAGCCTTTTCCATCATCACAGGCTGCATTACATTTAGTTGCACACACATAACCATTTGTGGGACTGTGCTGTAAACTACATCACTGATGTTAACTAAAGTTAAAATAATTCTCTAAGAAACTACTGCATTGGGAAGAGAATTTCAGGTCAGAAATAAAGAAGTTTAGAATATTTATCTGGTTTGGCTGCAAAAGTCAATGCTAGAAATTAAGCTTACATGAATATGACAGGCTCTGACCTGTGGGAATCCAGGAGCCAGCATGCTCATTTTGCTGACTCTCTATGCGTGTGGTAACACCCAGCAGAACCACCGCAGTAAGATTTTGCACTGTGCAAGGTCACCTGCACACTCAGCTCCACTGTCACCGTAAAAATTTCATAATTTCAGACAGCAACATAACAAGTATCTTTCACGTGAAGACCTAGACAACCTCTGAGGTGATTTCAAGTCTTCTGCATTACCACCAAATTATCTTTCCAACCAAATTAAAACATTTTCTGAGACTAATCTATGAAATAATTTTATTATACGTATTATTTTGTATAAACATGTTATATATAAAATTCATTTTAGAGAAGCAAAGGTCAAAACACTATGCAACATACAAAGAGTTTATGGAATTGATCTTTCAAATAGGATCCTATTGAGCGTACTAATACATCCACCTACAGCCACTTTAGGAAAAGGCAAAAGCCTGATTTATTCTTATGCATCTGGGCACATAATAGGAATTTAAATACAGCAAAGCAGCAAGGCTGCCAGCACAGGCCAATTCAAGCCCCGCTAAAGAACTACCATTCTTTAGGACTGATTATGTTACGCATCATACTCAAAATTCTTTTACCAATCAAAAACATACATTGTATAAATGCTGATTTTATTTAAAATAAGTATTAAAGCAACATTAATAAAATAAAACACTGTATTGGGAAGATAATTTCATTATGATCTTACTAACATTAGACACTAGCATATAGTGAGTTTGTAAAGTCAGTAGCTGAATCCAGTTAGCACAGGATAAATATACTTCAAAAGAGGTATCAACAAGTCCTAGCAAAGATGGATGGATCTAAGTACAGTATGGATCTGTGCTCCCAAGACCCAACGCTCCACTACTGAAACCAAACATCTGCATAACATATGATTTCTCTTACTGACACCCCAAAGTCACACAGTAGTAGGAGAGATACACCTAACAACAGAAACATGTCCTGAATTGTCTATCACTGCACATCAGTATCCAGGATTTTCTACCTTTAACTCACATAATGTTGTTCGCAATCCTTCATCAGACGTTCCTTCCACTTTTCGAGTCTCTCTCTATTCCCAGTCCCTCCCAATTGCCACCATCACTGTTGTAGCACAAAGGCTCACAATAGTTTTATAACATAGGAGGCATAAATGAGAAAAATATTTGTACAAAAAAAAGAGGGCCAGACAAAACACTCCTAAGAGTTGAGAAAATAACAATTTGCATAGATATACAATGCTTCATAGTATTATTTTAAAAATGCAAAACTGAAACAAAGTCAAAGTAGTACTGTGTTTCCTGGTTATCTTCATAAGGCTGAAAGTACAGAACTATTGCTAAGGACCATATTCTACTCCAGTCACACAGTACAATGTAAACCGGCAACTTACAAACAGGACTTTTAAATACTTAATTATGTAGGTTATACTTTAAATAAAATTAAAAGAAATATCAAAAGATTAAGTGTTTACCTAGCCTCTCCAGGATGGAGTATAGTGCAGAGTGGATTGTATCAAATCCCCTAGTGAATCTGATTGCCTTAACAAGGTCCTCAGAGCCAATGTGGCTGTTGCCCTCCAAGTAGGTTTTACACTATAGCAAGAGATGAAATTTCTTGAAAATTCCATCACTGTTCTTGGGGGGGAGGAAGGGGTGCCACTGTAATTTAGACAACGGTAAGAAAGAGTAGAAGGGGCAAACCATGGAAAAGAGCAAAAGATAGAAGAGTCTTCGCCAATGCACTAGAACTGGAGACTGTGCAAATTCATACAGATAGCAACAACTCCACATTTCTCCTTTGGTGTCCCTCTGGACGTGCTCCATTCTAATTCAGTCTCAACTGACAGAATACTGTTTTACACATACTCTGTAAAAAAATGGGCCTTAAAAGTTCACATAATCCCTAAAGTCATGACAAACTGATGCAAACACTGGGGTAAATTTGAGGCAACTTTTGTTTCCTACCAATTAAACATGGGTTACATTTTCTTTATTACTATTTTATTTACATACTTTCAGATTTCTTAAGCCCTTAATTAAGTTCAAGACCTAGTACTACGTAAATATGAAGGGGAAATTCAGACAAAGATACTGTTTCAAACTGCCTACAGATTCTGAAAAGTCATATATTCTGTTCAAGTTCTTCTTGGTATTTAATGAACTAGATTTTTTGCAGGTTTCCCGTTCCTGTAAAGGATGGAAACTGGAATCCTGGTGTATCATTTTGTTCCAAAGGTAGTAATTCATAGTCACAGAAAGCCCAGAGCTGGCTACAATATGGGGCAAGTTTAAGTGTATTTGGCAAATAAAAACAACTAAGAGATTTGTTTAAAGAGCTTCAGAGGAAAATAACTAAACTGACAGGATGAAACTACGCAGATGTAGAAGCAGCCTAAACTATTCTTGAGAACATTTCAGCTATAGGATGGAGATAATTACTGCTGCCTACTGATAGAGCCAAGTCATTACCTACTTCACCATGCTTCAAATGAACACATCAGCGAAGCTTCATGTTATACCTTGGTCTGTTTCAACTAGGAATTTAAGAAAATGCTGTTTTCTTTATCTATGAGAAAAGTTATTGGGTTACCCAACAGCCATAGAAATGGGGATAAACTGAGAAGGGAGGACAATGAAGTGAAAAAATGCTTCTTTTGAGGACTATACTAGCATTTCAATTTTTTGATATATCTGCCTCTGCAGAAGGTACCTGTAACTGGAGGGTTGTGGTTTAGCTGTTTTTCCTAGATGCTGAAAGCCACCCTGCCTTTCCACTCAGCTAAGCTTTACAAGTTCTTGATCTGAAAAGCAGAAATATGGTCTTTCAACTGAAATCAGCACTGCACATACCTTCAACACAATTTCCTCACAGCATCACAAATTGACCGTCTGCAGTTTTAACGTCTTGTAATCAGTAATGCCTGTTCATTTATTTTTCCAAAGATGCTTCTATTCCCACCCCTCCCAAGAAAACAGATGTGATCCCCCATCTCCTTCCCATCCTCTCTTGTTAATTTTTGTTCAGTTTTCTCTACAGGGTAACCCACTTTGACTCAGTGTCTTGACTAAACCTCTGGACATGAGGAAGCCGTAATAAAGACCTCTGGACACAATGAGAAACTGTCCTTGTTCTTTCCATCTAAACTAAAACTTCCTAAACTAAACTACCGAAATTAAACTCTCCCTACCAGTTGCAGAGTTGTGCAAGTCTTTCAGACAGGAAAGTCAACAACGCTAATGACTTCTACTCTGGTTTGCTCTCCCAAAACTGACGTGTGAATTCAGGCACTGTTCATAGAATCACAGAATGGTTAGAGTTGGAAGGGACCTTAAAGATCATTGAGTTCCAACCCCTCTGCCATGGGCAGGGACACATCTCACTAGAGCAGGTTGCTCAAAGCCCCATCCAGCCTGGTCTTGACACTTATTGTGTAATAAATTACAAGACAACAGAAGATACACTAGAGAATGTCATCTTGAAATACCCGTGAAGATCAACTCAAAAGAACAATTGTCATCTAGTTTCAATAGCTCTAAATCAGATTTTAAGTTCCTAAGGAAACAACTGTTGTGTACAAGTCTAAGAGCAGGACCTCCCAGTGCTGAGTATTTTGGCAGCACCAGCAAAATTATTAGAACTACAGATTTTTTTTCTTGCAAGAAATGCCACATGCTGCAGGTCTGAGTGATCATATGCATTATTCTAAGTCAATTATTTAAAAGTTTGAATCATGAAAGTACGTAAGTCTGTGCTACCACAACACATATTATGCTTCAAAGAACAGCTTCTTACCCTACAATAACTGCAGTTCTTTGAGATGTGTTGTCTACAAGTTTTCAAGAGTTTGGATTCTCACAGGCAGTAATGCCTGCTGCAGCATGCCCCTATTTTTTCCCTTGTTGAAAATATAAGAGGGGATAACTAGAATGAGGGAAGAAAAGTTGATCATGCTCGACGGAGAAGCAGCCAGGAGCTGCAGAAATCAGTAACAAAAGCAGGAGGACACGGGGAATTCCGTGACCAGTGGGGTTAAGTATTCCTACATAAAAGAGTATTAGACTGCTGCTAGGGTCAAACAACAGAACTGACTACAGTAATTCAGGAAGGCAGAACTGTTCAATAAGTATTTCTGTTCTGTATTTAGGTAAAACCAAATAATGGTCCTATCACTAGATGAGAAAAGCTTCCCGCTGACAGTAAGCCAGGAAGATGTAAAAACAGCTACTGAAACAAACACTTAATAAATCAAAAGATTAGAATAATTTTCATTCAATAATTTTAAGAGAAGGCTGAAGAGCTCTCTACAGTCTTAATGCTGCAAACCTGGGACTGTATGAATGCTCCAGCAGGTTAGAAAAAAGCTAGCACTGTGATAACACTGAAAAAGGGTAAACAAAGACTGAAAGAAATAGGGAAAGAATTAATGCCACTCAAAACAGGATTATGGGAACAATTACATTCAAAAGTAATTTTTTTTAAATCAATGATGACACAGTTGTTGATATAATGTACTTGAGAGTTCTGCACAGCAAGTGACTTATTAGGATATAGTAGAACATTTTGATTATGAAAAATAAAGTACAAAGCACATGTGGAATATATGGATTAAAAACTAGCATGAAGTTTAAATGCAGATTGAGAACTATCATTTCTGTATGATAAATAATGAGGACATGTCATTGACAATGTGTATTTCCCCCCACACCTCTTTTGTCCTTAAAAATTACTACCTTTTGAAAAACTGTCTTCTACAAACAAAGACAACCAACCCATTTACAATCCAGCCTTATCTTCAAGGGAGCAAACACAACCAGGATCCTGGTGAGCATTCCTGGTACTACGAAAAGACTGTTGTTGTCCTTGGTAGAAACTTCAGCTGCTTTTTATGAGCCAAATGCACTGACAAGTTAGCTTAAGAGATCAGAATGTGGTCCTGCCAGGAGGTTCAAAAGGCAAGAAAACTGCACAGAACCTGAAACAATGGACCTAAAGTGCTGAGACTGCAAAAAGACAGATGGGTTTCCAGCCTTCTTTTTATGTTGAAGCTGTAGTGGAAATAAAATCCCTTGCCTCTTTCACTTCATGGATACTTGCCATACATCCCCACAGGTGCAAGACAGTTCTCCTTTTGCTTCAGGAGTATCTTGTAAAAAGTGTATTTGAAATTGAAAAAGGAATGAGTACCTGAAAGTGGATAATATATTCTTTTGTGAACATCCTGAGGATAGCCGAGCCTAAGATAACTCAGGTTAACCTCCTTACATCACTAAGCACTCAGCATACACGACAGAATGTTCACTCAAGAGTACCATATCTACAATAAAGTTTCATCTCACCACCATGGGTTGCATTTTGAGCTGTTTTAGAACATGGAGTAGAAAAGCACATGAAGTACAGACACAGAGGAAGGATGTGTCAATTCAGTCTTTTCAAGAATTTGAAGAAAAAATGGAAATCTATTTCACAGCAGTAGCTACTGCGTTAAAAATAATCAGACAAACTAAAGTTATGCCAACTTTTTTACACTTGAAGTGAGGTAATTCACTATATGCTGTTACAAGCAAGCTTGTGAAATACATACAAGCATGACATTCTAATTCTACCAAAATTTACTAATTTCCCTTGAAAGCTATGAGAAAATAAAGAATGTAATTTAAACACGTTGACAGCAACTATTTTCACATAAATACATAAACAGTTCTAATTCCTGCACTAATTTAAATTTGTCAGAGTTCCCAATTCAAGATTTCAAATATAAAAACCAACCCAGCAGTGGGGGAATTGTTTTTAACTATTTTCATTTTACCAGATGAAAACTAAATGCCTCAAATGTAAATGGGATAGCCTGAAACAGCCATTTTAAATATGATGGAAATATTTACTTAACATCACTGCTTCCATTTACTTCCTGCATTTCATGTAACTTTTTAAAATCCAATTTCATAACACCACCATTGTCCTGGTTTCACCTGGTATAGTTTTCTTAGCAGCTGGTATAGTGCTGTGGTTTGGATTCAGGATGAAAATAACGTTGATAGCATACTAATACTCCAGTCAGTTATTAATATTCTAACCAGTCAAGGACTTTTCAGCTTTTCCTACTGATCTGCCGACAAGAAGGTGAGGGGCTACCCAAGAAGCTGTGAGGGGACACAGCCGGGACAGCTGACCCCAACTCATCAAAGGGATATTCCATGCCATGTGACATCATGCTCAGTACATAAAGCTAGGGTAAGAAGGGGGAACGTCCAGATGCCTTCCCAAGCAGCCATTACACATGATGAAGCCCTGCTGAAACCCTGATGGCTGAACATCTACCTGCCAACGGGAACCAGTGAAGGAATCCCTTGTTTTGCTTACCTTGCATACATGGCTTTTGCTTTACCTATAAAACTGTCTTTATCTCAACCCATGAGTTTCCTCACTTTTGCCATTCTGACTCTCTCTCCTATCCTGCTGCAGGCTGCGTGGTGCTCAGTTGCCAGCTGGGGCTAAATTCTGACACAACATGCCCTTCTCTCAAAACTTGGTATAAAGAACACCTTAGAAGGAAAAACTGCGTAACTTAAAACAAAATTAATAAGGTTAAAAACTGGAATGTAAAAATAAAGAAAAAAACTCTAAGTTATGTAATGTTGAAAAACAGCCAAAACTTTTTATAAAGTTCTAGATGCCAGAAGAAAGCTATGCTTTAAGTCGCATTCTGCATCACTTCACCCAAAGCATTAAAACGCTGAAACCACCATCCCTGCAAGTAATACTGTAAATTCTCCATTTTTAATTTTGGTTTGGGGTTTAGGCAGTTTTACCTAACAGATATTTGAACAAAACCTCACAAGATACCAGCAGATGAAGGTAAGTTGTCACTTGGGCAGCAATTTACTTCAAAAATTGTCTGCCAATTTTTTTGGCCAAATTAAAATAGCTAAATCACTTCAGCATGATAAAGACTTCAGGTTCTGGCAGGAATGGAATGAAGTCCCCACCACAAATAGCCAACCACTCCCACTCTCTATTCAGCTGGTATATGTTGATCAACAGGCAAGACAGTGAGCTTCAGTGGTTGCAGGCAGATGAGTCTGTAAGGAGCTGTGTATACTCCTGCAGAGGAGGAGCAGAGAATAAAGATGTAGAAATTAAAACCTCAGTTTTGTAGTGGCATTTTGAGTCAACTCTGGAAAGAAATCCCTCTGACTTTATTCCAACTGTAGACCAACCTGGAAAATTGTTTGCAGTTTATTTTTAAGTGAATAAATCTTCCAGCTGAGTTCATCCATGTTGATAAGCAGCAAAGCCCCTTCTCAAGCCAATGCTACCTTCTTTCAGGTCAATTGCTAGTTTCTTCAGATGCTACTGGAATGAATAGTCAAGTATCAAAAAAAAAAAAAAAGGCATCCAGCATCTTAGAAGTTAAGCAACCTAGATAAGACCTGGCAAAATTGCCTTTTTCAAGAAATAACCAATCCAAAACTCTGATTCAAGACAACAAATCAGCTGAGACACTACTACAATTAGGTTTTGATTAACTGTTAAGTTTCCTTTGCCTGGACAATGGCTTTAGGAGAAAAGAAAAAAAAAAAAAAAAAAACAAACACCAACTTCAAAATTCTTTCAAATTGACGAAACTTATAGGATCAGAAACATGAAAACCAACTTTGTACATTTCAGTATCCTGCATTCTTCCAAAAGGAATTTAAATGAAATGTTTGAAGAAGAAATCTATAAATATGCTAATAAAAATAAACACCTTTCTCAATCAGGTGAACTGCTGAAGAGTAATGTGAACTGCACGCATAATGGCTCTTTTTGTTACATACAATGCAGTACTTTATTGCAAACTTCCAACAAAAGGAGCAGACCAGTAGAGAACTTTCTCAGGTTTAGCTTCCTCTGAAGTCAGAAGACCTAAGCCAGAATACAGGTGAGAAAGAGATCTCTTTGCCAGTGTTTAACACCTAGATTCTATTAGATAGAGCTCTTTATTTGGAAAACAATGCTGAAGAGAGTTTCAGCTATGACTAACCAATACCTTTCCCTTCCCTGCAAGACAACACTAAGCACAGTGAGGAAGAATATGAGTTCTAACAAACATTCTAAGGTAAAACAAGCTTAGCCAAGACTTTTCAGAACAAATTCAGTGCAAATGGAAATCTCTGTGTAGGTATACCCAGTAAAGAGGACGTTTTGGTAGAAGCATAATTGCTGAACAATTTTCAAAGAAAACTGTACATTTACTGGACAAATCTATTGGCTTTGTATCAGAGTTTGTGATTACTTTTCATTATGTAAACTAAATGTGGGACCCAGGTAAAGACATTTTTTCCTCTCACACACTCATGAGAACAGTAAAGATGTTCCCTGCTGCCCACCTGGGAAGCAAGGCTTGGAAAAACATCTCTCACACAATGGGCTGTAGCTACCAAAATCTAAAACCCAATCCCCAGTTTTCACAGCTACACCACTAACAGAGCAATCTGTTATTTAGACTTCAGATAATTACCAACCATCTCTGACCCAAGACTAGGAATATGCTCTTTTTATTTTTGCCTCAGGTAGAAAAGTTTTACTAAATGAAAACAGAAAATACAGTCCGACTGTATTTGTTATGGAAGGAAGTGCATTATCTGGGTCGGAGGCAGAAATACAGGGAAACCCTTCTTATCTTGCTTCAAAGCTTGTTAGTAGTTTGCAGAAAAGCGGAATCAAGCAGCCTCTCAACCCTTAAGCTTTAACTTCTCTCATTCTGCTATCCCTTCCACATACCTTCCCTTTTCAGTTAAAACTGAACTGGTTTTTCTCATTTCCTCATTTGCAGATCAAAAAAGTAATGTATTTTTTACCACAAAAAAATTTAATAATTTCACTATCTGCTTATAATTGCATATTTCTTCTTAAACCTAAGAAAGTGTGCCATATTGTAAGGGGTTATAAGTAAGACAGGGAGGAACATCACTGAAAAATATCATCTCAGACAACTTTGATACAGACAAAATACCAGACATACAGAAAAGATGCTGAAGGTCAATCAAGATAATTCAGTCGGATTCTGTTAGTTAGAAGGAGATTCACACTGATTATTACTTTGAGAAGTGAGTTTCTTGTAATATAAAGGAGGGATCAATTAAATTCTCCCAAAATTTAGGGGATGGTAGTTTTAATACCTTCCAGTCCATTTACTATTCCTAGACAAGTAGGAAATATGCCACTATAAATCTCCACCTTATCTTTACTATAACCGGGTGTTCATAGCTATTCACTTCAGGCAATAGTTTCTGCTGTTCATCTACTGCTTCTGCCTATTTAATCACATTTCATATAACCCATTTACTCTCTTCCCTTCCTACGTGAAATTCCTCACAGGAAAACACATTTAAGGAACGCTTGATGAAATTCCTTTGCATGTTATTATGATCCACCATTAAAACCCTCTCTAGAACTGTCAACAGACAAACTAATAAACACAGCAGGCTCAAATTCTTTTCCATGAGTTTTTTTCTTTTGTTTTCTCTCTCATTTTCCTTTCTACCTTTCTTCTCAAATTTCTGTTATGTTACTCCACAAGCAGTACCACTAGCTACATAGTCCTATATCAAATACAAATCTCAGAAATAAAGTAGTTCTCATTCTCTTTGTATTTCGTATTAGCTACAGGGGCCTTTTTCCAATTCTGACATCTGAGTTTAGCTTTACTATCATGTACGATACATGCTTTTGTTACTGATGTCTAAATCCACTGTCCTCATAAGTAACAGAGACAAGCCAAGTCACTGCAAATAGAACATTTAAGAATCATGATTACCCAGCAAAGCAAATACCGTGGGCAGCACACTCATCTATTTGGTGCTCTTGCCTACAAGCCAATGAAGAGCAGGCTTATCGAGATCTGGGTAACTTTGCCTCAGTAAGTTTGTAACATAGAAGTGATTTCCAAAATAGTAACTACAGAAACATCCCAGCTTATTATTTTAAATTTAAATTTTAGATTCCAAAAAGAAAGCAAGCTTCCTGACACAGAAGATACCAGTATCAATAACTATATAAGTATTATCATCAAAAGGCTTTTAAAACAGGCCAAATTCAGCAGCTCCTCTAGGCATTTTTCAATTGACATTGCATTCTTCTCACATGCTTAAATAGGCATATTATACAAAACATTTATGTTTTATTTAAACACTTATGCTTCACCATCTTAATGAACCAGAGCCCTGGATCACATGATTAGAGCAAAACAGCAACTCCCAAGCTATTTTGTGCAACAGTTCCTTCCCAAATTACCTCTACTGCTCACTCTGACCCTCAAAACTAGCCTATGTACAATTTCGCAACGATAATACTAAACAGCTTCTGGTACAGCAAAATGTGTTGAACCTCAATCGCCTCTTATTCTTTCTTTTAGATAGCTATGCCCTGAAATTTGGAAGGCACTGTATCAAATTTACCAAATAAACCTGTCCCTTCCAACTCTAACCATTTATGTGGCTTTTTTTCTCACATTAAAAAATACCTGTTTTAAGAAAATTGCCTTTCTTCTCTTCTCACAGAGGTAACACACACTGAAATTTATCATTAACAATGGTACATTCTGAAACAATACAACTATGTAATACTGGAAATTCACATACATTCTGAAGCACAGGCTCCAATTTTATATTTCTGTGCTTGTTTCACTTCTTACACACATTCTGTACGCTGTAGTTACACTGACATTAAATCAGTAGGAAACAAATCTAACAAAACAGTGAATCAATAACAGCACCTCAGGGGGCCTCAAAATTTTCAAGGGAAAAAAAATAACATATCAACAGAAATATTTGGATTTTCCATGCAAACTTCATATATTCAGGACTGGGAAGAACGGGGTATGCTAATGACACTGCTGTCTTAGAAGAGTGGTAGTTGATAGTCACATTTCCCCCTCCACAATTTACCGTGCAGGTCTTTAGCGTGGTTAAGACTTACAAGGACCAACAAACATTGTATTAGAAGTGCTGTTAACCAATATAACCAGTTGGGAGGTGCAGGAGCCTATACTAAAAGAAGCAAGGTGGGACTGTGTTCTACCATTGCAGTAGTTTCTAATGGAACAATAGTTTCAAATAAAATCTATCATCACCATGTTTAACCCACTGTACTTTGCAGGCTTCCACAGAAAGACAATAATATTACGATTATCAGCATTCAAACCATTCACATGTAATAATGAAAACAATTTTCTGCAAAAAGAGTAAAATAAGTACCTGCAGGACTGCCAGCATTTTCTCCTTGATGCAGCTGAATACCAGCAGAATCTATAGAGTTTACTGTAACTGTCTGTAGATTTGGCAATTGAGCAGTGCTTAGACTAACTGGAGTTGACGTCAATGCCCCACCTGCTGCAACTTGACCAAGAGTGAGAGTCTGCACAGGGGTTAGAGTTATTTGTTGACCAGGTGCATTCTGAATTTGCAAGTTCTGCAAGTTCTGAACTCCTTGCACTTGAAATGTCTGCCAGGTTATCTGCCCAGAAGGGGTCACTGTTTGTGCCTGAATTAAAAAAGTTCCAGGATTCAGCTGCAGTTGAAGATTTTGAAGAGCCTGCTGGGATATACTTTGACTTGCTTGCACACCGTGGATTGTCTGTTGCGCAATACCTTGTACAATCTGGGCTTGACTGGTTGGCTGCTGAGACTCTTGAAGCTGTATGTGTTGTACAATTGGCTGTGCTGTGGAGACCTGAATATTCTGAGCCTGTGTGTCATCAGAGACTGATGTCTGGATGTAATTTCCCTGAAGATCAGAACTGTGAACTTGACCACTAGTTGTGGTCAAGTTGTTTGCATTTTGTTCCAATATACTTGAACTGTCTATGGTAACGGGCAATTGTGATGAAGATGACGTTGGCACAAATAAGTCATTATCAGTGGCGGTTTCTGTAATTTCAGGAGAAACTTGCTCACCAGTCCTTTCAGAAGTATCTGAACTATCCATGGCCTGTCCAGTATTTATCAAGTGGCCGTCTGCATTAATGCCTGCTGTCATGGTTTGGGAACCACTGCCAAGTCCCAGAGAATCTAGATCAACACTGTTGATGGGTACAAAAGTAATATTTCCTGGCAGTCCAAGAGGGACGTTAGCAACTACTTGTGCTTGGCCAGGAAAAGACGAACCACCGATTGCAACTCCCTGAACCTGGACTTGACCAGACTGCGATAAGATATTCTGAATATTAGCTGAAGGTGTTCCAGAGGCAATGATGGTTTGATTAGAGCCAGGAATGATCTGAATTTGACCAGATTCTTGATTTATACTGCTATTATCAGAAGAGGCTGCAAAGCCAAGTTGAACCTGCTGACCATCCGCTGTCTGGATCTGGGGTATTACTTGGTATTGTACGTTAGACACTGTACCATTCGACGAATCTGATCCTGGTGCAACAGAAAAGATTTGTTGATTTTGCAAACTCTGAATAGGAAGGACATACTGCCCACTTGAAGTTACTGTGGCAGCACCTGGAATCTGTACTATATTACCAGCTTCGTCCTTTATAGTGGCAGGAGCTGCAGACAAGACCTCCCATCTACTTGGAGTTCCTGTTAATTGCACAGAAGCCAAATCCCCTGTCTGAATAAAAAGAAAAACAAAAAAGACAAAATTAAAACAAGAGACATACAGACTATAGGCTAGAACAGTCATGCAATTCAATGCTAGAGATCGATACACTACTGGAAAGCATGCAGTGCAGCCCACATGAACAACAGCAACCAGATTAGAACTATGAAATACAGATTTTGTAAGTGAGCTAATGCCTAAGTCAGGGTAACCAACCTGTGGTTCATGAGCTGCATGTGGCTCGCGAGCAGATCAAATGCAGCTCCTGTGCCATGGTTATGTCAGGTGACCAGCAGCAGGGTTATTCTGGTGTGGGGGCTGCTGGGTAATCCAAATCCCTGGCTGTGGGAAGAAGGGAGCTGGCAGGGGCTGCTGGAGCTGTCATCACCAGGTTTCCCCGGGACTCAGATATGCTTTACCTAGCCCGGCACCTACTGCACAGAAGTGGAGGAAGCGCCGTGAAGCCAGTGTCACCTCTGTCTCCCGGAGCTCCACTGCCTTTTGACTGTTATATATGGCATGGATGTGCACGTTGAGACTCTCAGCAGTACAGAGAGTGTTAAGAGGTGACTTAGTCACACAGTTGGAAAGATTGGACAGTCTCAGTTCAAGCAATGCATATACAAAGTCCTAGTGTTTATTACTAGTTACTGTTTCACTAGGGAAGAAGGCCTCCAAACTAAGGATTTTTACGCTGAAGTTAGAGTTGAATTAGTCATATGTATCCACTGGGGGGGAGGAGGGGGAGGCGAACTAAAAATCTATCTTCATTAAGCCGGAACAATAGAAAAGGTCATTTTTTCAGAACAGATCCCCAAATGGTTGAAGATTAAAGAACCTAAGGGATGATGTAATATGCTTTAATTTCTTATTCAGTAAAGAAAAGGTAAATTGCACTTACCTTTCTTTACCAAAGCAAGCTTTTTCAGAATAGAGTATTAAGAATTAGATTTAACATCCTGCAATGCTTAGCACAGATTTGTGTAGTCAACCAACTCGGTACTGTAAATAACCATCAATCTAAAAAAGATGCAGTTAAGTTTCTCCTTATCTCTTGTATGGTACTACAGCAAACCAATGGAATAACTTAATATTTAGCAACAAGTAACTAGCTTGTCTTACAACTCATTCAGCTCTGTGAAAAATTTTTTTCTCTTTGGCAGAGTCTACAGGACACAGAAAGAAAAGCTCCTTCTGCACTGAGCCCGTGATCACTCCTGGTAGGGAAGTTACCAGAGCGTATTGCAGCTTCCTTCTGATGCTGCAATCAGACTTCCTTTAGAATAAAACCTAGATACATAAAGTACATCACATGGCTTACTCTTCTCCAACACGGCATTGAGACTTAGCCACCCCAAATGTATCCTGCAGCATGCATCTGAAGGAACTTCGTACACAGTGTAGGCTGAGACTTCACTAGTTTCACTTTCATACCCTGAGCTCTGATACTGAAATGTTTACATGCACAAGAAAAATACTCTATTTAAAATCTGAGTACTTATTAAAAAATAGTTTTACTGTGCTTGGCAAGCTTCATTTCCAACAAGGAAACATACATCTTGGCTCTAAATTCCTCTCAAGAGCTGTTCAAAGAATAATTGTGAATTAAAAAAAAAGAATGCTAGCCTTCTTTTGCCATCAAGCATATCATAATCCTTCAGGTAGTTTATTAATAAATCGGTACGGCATCACCAGAACAAAACTAATTTTATGGCCTTAATGCTTCAAGGATCAGAAAGAGAAAAAGGAGTAATGGTAATTCCATTTTATTATTTTCTTTTCCTCTTATACTGATTAGCCTTTCATTTAAAGAACATATTTAAATCTTTCAGTCTTTCAAGCTTATAATTTATGAATTAGTAAAAATTATGCAGTATTCCATATCACACCATCTTATCTAGAAAAAGGCAAAAAATTCCATTCTCCTCTGCTACCACATTTTATACTCTTTGTATTTAATACTGTTTACACATAGCTACTGGTTGCTGAAATGTTGCTAAGAAAGTTCATAACTATTTAATTCACTAGTATATAAATACTTATTAACTAAAGGTTTTACAAAGTATCAAAAGACCCATAAAATTCCTAGGTAACCATCAGTCAGAATATACCAAAAGGAGAAATATAATTTTATATGTTTAATGTGTGCTGTTATAAAATAAATATATAATACAGCGTGCTGAAAGAATCTATTAGAACAAGAGAGAAAGAAAAAGTAATGGGAATCATTACAAGTCTGATATAATTTCTCACTCATCTAAGACTATGTACAAGCAAATGTTGAATGTTCAGGCTATAACTGAACTGACCTAATAAGCAATAGTATGTCTACTCATACGCTATACTTAAGTATGTATTCCTTCATAGAAATAGTTCAGAGGGAACCTATCTCCTTTCAATTTGGAAATGACCTAAGTTATTTTTCTCCTCCCTAAACATATGTCGATTTCCGTATCACCACTCAACGGCCTTTGACCTTTTCATGTTGGGCACACATCTCCTCACCTTTTCATGATCTTGTGAAACCTTCCCTCAAATCCTGCTCTGTAAGGGTTCGAGCTCAAGACAGCCACTCTTTTAGTAGATGTGCTTGTCAGTCCATGGAGAAGTTCAGGGCAGCCATGCACATACGAAGCTATTGCTACACACAGTACACAAAATGCCTGTTATTCCCATGTTGCTCTTACAGCTGCCTGTATCAGACACTACCAGATGAATCATGAGGAGGGAGTGGCAAAAAGAGGGTGAGGCTTTCAAGAAGCTATCTGGCAGCTATCAAAACTGCTAATATTAAACCATGAAAAAACCCGGCATGGTAAAAAGTATTTGAGGATGATGTTTAACATTAACTGGCATAAAAAGCTTGACTTTTATATCCTTTCTCAAACTTTGCTGAGCTAGTAGGGCATTTCTTGGGACTCCTTTTCCTACTAAAAAGAGTTGTAACCTTTCACTGCATGCTCAAGCAATTAAGCATTGTTGTGGTAACTTATAATTCTACCACTGATGTAGAAGAAACATCCACAGCCTACTCGCTTCCTCATCTTCACAGCACAGTCCTAACAGAGCAGAGTTTGTTTGCTGTCTCTCAGTCACCCGTGAAAAATACTTAGGGGGTAGAGATAAAGCAACAGTTCTTTTCCTTATCAACTAATACTCAGACACCAGTCATGTGGAAGCTGCTCCTTTAAGAGAAGGCTGGACGGTTGCAATCCAAAGGCTGTGTGTCAAGAGGAAGGGACAAAGATCTGTGGAAAGTTCAGCATTAGCACTAGTCAGCCAAGAAGGAGAGAACAGGAAGCAACAGGGAGTGCACTGGAAGCGGTATCAGGAAACAAGAGACAGGAACAGAGCAAAGAGACTGGCTGGCACAAGGCACAGGAAGAATTAAAATCAAATGATACATCCACATGAAGAATGGTCAAGTACCACCAAAGGGTGAAATCAAGAACCTCTGTTCAGACTGTCTTATAGCCTGGCTTCTTATACAAGCCTTAACAAGGCTTGTATAATTTCCAGTGGGTAAAATAAAGAGATCTCTCTAAGACAAAATTTTCATCCCTGAAGAAATAAGAGGTCATGATAAATGAAAATCTAATAATTATCTTGTTCAATTTTTTTAGAGAAAATGAAAACAACAGTAAGTCAAATGTGGAAGGAGACAAGAGAAACATACACAGAAGATAGAATACCTTTAAGAAGTGATCTAAAAGTATGTTGAGGGATGGGATTTGGGTTGAAAACAATAAAACACCCTTCCCAAAGTAAAATTGGAAAGGGCAGAAACACCCCTGCAAGAACTGGTATATGTTGTAGGCACCTGCTTTTCAACATGTCAAATGTGATCAACTGGACACATGCCATTAGCCTGTAGTGTTTTATTGCTAAATAACAACCCCACATTTATTTGTGCCAGTCTACGATGGACTACTTTTTGCTGCACTTTTCAGAAAGTCACTTTTGCCCCATTTATTCCTGGAGCAAAAGAATCAGCAAAACGAGCAGAGGTGGACAGATAATGAGTCACGAGCTCCTAAACATTTAAAAATCACATACCAAATGAACAAGATTGGCTACTGCCTCATCCAAATTGTTGTTTTATGAAAGAGTTAGGGCTCTAATGCATGCGTCTAATACCGTGTGTTTACCAAGCTACAGTAACTATCTGTGCATTCTTAGGTCATTACAAACCTAAGATAAAGTGCACTTGCTTCAAGTCTTTCATTAAGGTATGAGCTAATACATTCTATCTTGTATTTGACATAGGTTAAAAACATGTTCAACACCAGCCACTGCGGTTCAGCTGACACAAAGCTGCTTGTTAAGGCAAATTAATTCTGTTGCATGTTTCAGACCTCTGCCAATGAAGCCACTCAATTCAGAGAAATACATTTGCCCAAATCAAAAGTCTGGAGACTCAAAGAATGTTTCATAGAATGGTTAGAGTTGGAAGGGACCTTAAAGATCATCAAGTTCCAACCCCCCTGCCATGGGCAGGGACACCTCCCACTAGAGCAGGTTGCTCAAAGTCCCATCCAGCCTGGCCTTAAACACTTCCAGGGATGGGGCATCCACAGCTTCTCTGGCAACCTGTTCCAGTGCCTCACCACCCTCACAGTAAAGAACTTCCTCCTAATATCTAATCTAAATCTCCCCTTGTCCTATCACTACACTTCCTGACAAAGAGTCCCTCTCCAGCTCTCCTGTAGGAGGCTCCCTTCAGATACTGGGGAAATTCAGAGAAAAAGTATTATCTGGGGCTGCTTAAGAATGCTATTTTAAGAGATAATGCCAATTTAATTGTGTCTCATTTAAGAAACACCTACATCTTTTTGCTTGAGATGGACAATTGGACCCAAAACTTTAACAGTTTGTTTTTAATCAGAAGTTCAGGACCTGTCTAAATTAAGGCAATACAATGTCTGTGATATTGTACAAACAAAAAAGCTGCAGTGCTAAGGAATGAGACATGGCAACAAGGAGGCATTTTTAACCAGATTGTATGTAACTTCATTGTTTTTATTAATTATTAACCTCTACAAGTGTATTAATCTCTATATAACTGCATACCAGACTAGAATTTTGCATAGAAGTACACATAAAATGGTTCTTTTTCCTTGTGCCTTCAACTCAGGTGCCAAAGGCTTACCCAAATCACCAAGAAGGGCAAGAAAGAGGACCTGAGCCCTCAACTTGATCTGTAGGAATGCAGTGGAGAGAAAATTCTCAAAAAAAAAAAAAAGAAACAAATCAACAACC
>VXBW01008313.1:89677-171825 GCA_013400375.1 Thinocorus orbignyianus | reverse complement strand
GGATGGGGCCGCGAGTGGGGTTTTAAGGTGAGGCGAGAGGAGCGTGACATGGTGCTCAGCTCTGAGTTGGAGGGGTGAGCCCCAGCGCCCCTGGAGCCTTGGTGCCAGCAGATGTTACGGGAATTGATGAGATTCCCCTCGGCGTCAGTTTGCTGCTCTGTCCCTCACGTTATGCAACACAAAGGAAACTGGGAGCTCTCAGATTGCTAAACGATGGCAGGAAATATGTTTGAAGCATTATATAAGTGCATGATCGTACAGAAATGAGTATTAGTGGGGCCTGTGTCTCTGTTACGCCATGTAGCTTGTGACGGGTTCCTGTAAAGGGGAAGAGGTTTAGCTTGGGCTGCCCAGCAGCAGGTAGGTAGGACAGTGTTTAGGCTGAGGCAGTGATACTGACCCCTTTGTGGACTCCCCCTGAGGAGTGAATCTGTGTGAGTTACCTTTCATGGTGTGTTCCAGGGAGTCTGTCAACGAGGCTGAAAAGCACTGGGCTGGAGAATTCAAAGCTACTTTCCTGTTAACGATATTTAATGTAATTAACACTGAGAATGACCTAGGAGATACAGTGAGCATAGGCTCAGATGTCCATAGTTGTGCTGAGTACTTGAAGCTAAAGGCTATCCAGATAAACCCATGAATAAGTTTGTCATTAGGAAACAGAAATATAGTCAGGATTTTCAACACCTTCTCTGAGCAGAGAATAAACAGTACTTGTCAATCAGCCCAGCACCATGATCTTGCAGTAACTGCCAAGGCTTAGCTTAGAAACTATCGCAGAATGGGAAAAAAATGCATTGAGAAAACATCACTTTAGTGTCAGGAAGTCATGATAGAGGAAGACTGCATTATCTTCCCTTGCAGTAGACAACTGCTCTTGCAGTGTGATGCATAGTCTTATTTTAAGCCCATTTACTTTTGCCAGTATTTTGAGAATGCCTTCAGGTGACTCTTAACAGTAAATTGTAAATTAATCCCAAACCTATTTGTCACAGTTCATTTTTTCCAGGGTAGATAAAACCCCAGATCTCACTTCTGTTTTTAAAATGTCTGTATTTGTTTACATAATCTCTTGCAATTCTGCTTTAGAATCAGTTGTTGGGAAGTTAAGTAACATAGCCAGTGAAGGAGAGAAAGGTGGGGGGTTTTTTTGCAATTCATATTTTAATAACAGAACACACTGAGAAGCTAAAGTTTTCACGAGGAACAGAAGGCACACTTACTCTGACGTAATAATGTCAGAAATACTTTTTAGCTTATAAAAGCTAGAATACACAATCTTTAAAAATGAGTCAGTATATATACGTAAGCAAATTTCAGGAGGAACATGCAAGATTACATGATCCACAAGACTACATTAGTATCTAATAAAAAAAGTCTTCTACAGCTAATATAAAATACACAATCTGTTTTGCCATATCAGAAGTTGGTCAAATGTATGATAGCCCGTCATCCTGGGACCAGAACTATTACAGATGACTTTGGACTTCTGATAACCTAGGAAGTGGTTCATTTAAAAATTTATCTGTAAGATAAATAATTCCTGTTCATATACTGGGAAGGTGGGAATGATAGTAAAAACTGGCCCTTGCTGATTAGCAAGGTATTGTCAAACATTGTCAACAGCATTTTGCTTTAGGAAGATTATATTGTCTAGGACTAAATATGGTTGTTCGTCTGTCTTCTGTAATTAGATGTACGTTGAGAGCTCTGTGACTTCAGTGAAATGTTGTTAATAGAGTAGTTTACTTGTATGGATCTGATACATAACTGCAATGCTTTAGGATAGAAGGATTTGAAATATCAATAATGGCATTGTTTGTATATATTAAGCAGTTTTTCAGTGCAATTAAAGTCAGGTGTAAATAGGCTTCACAACACTAGTAGAGGAGCAACTTCAGGGGGATATTGTGATGATAGCATTCAGATAGAAAAAGAAGCAAACCAGAGTATTAATAGGCTATTATAAGATTAATTACAAGAAAGTTGCAAAAAAGGAAGGCTATTATGAAAGGGGTTGCAAGGAAGAGAGTCAGACATGTTAAATAGAAACTGATTGATAATAAAAATAAATTTATTTCATTTACCTCTTCCCAATGGAGAGCACATGGGAAGCAAAAAGGAGGAAGAAGGAAGTGAGAAAGGACGTTATTTGTAGCTTTATGTTTGTCAGTATGCCAACATCAGGATATTCACTAGAAAAATCCTGTATGCATTGGAGAGATGATCATGTCCGTACTGGCTGGAAGTTCTGTTAGGTGGTGGTCTTCCTGCTGAGTTAGCACTGTGCTGATATCCCCACAGAGACTGAGCTCCACGCCCAATTAGAGGAGCCATTGTTTCCTCTTGCTTGAGATTACCCACCAGATGTACTGTATCAGTATGGGATCTGAATAAACTAACCATGACCAGTTTGCTATTAAAGGGCCTTGCCTCTTTCAGCCCCTGCCTCCTGCTTCTAGGCTGCTTGTGGTAAACTGCAGGTCCTGGGATGTATTCTCATCCAATTGCTGAGAAGGGTGACTTGCAGTTTGAGCCATGTAGGTACAGAGAAAGCAGCGCTGGGCTCTGTGCAATAAGAACGCCTCCCCCAGCTACTGAAATGCAGCTGTTTCAGAACTGAGAATGCAGCCTTTGCGGTGAGTAGCAGCAGAGTTCAGGAGAGGAAGTGATGCCTACCAGTTTCTGATGAAACTTCAGGGAGGGTTTTGAAAGATCAAATAACATGCAAATTGGAAAGAACACTAAAACTTAACATCTACCCTGCAGTTTGGTTGTAAGCTTAATGCTGCGTTTGGCCGCTGGAACTTGTATCTCATTGGTTTGAGTCTCGGAGTTCAGTCTCTGTGAGGATATCAGTTCAGTACTAATTCAGACAGAAGTGCACAACCCAGCAGAACTTCATCCAGTACAGCGCCTGCTGTACTTAGAGATCTCTTTTCTGCCTCTATACTTTCAGACTTCTGAGTTATGACACACTGTTTCTGCCTGTTACAGTCCCCTTCTGTTGGTGACCCTGCATTCACTTAAAGAAACATTATTTAAGGATCATTGGTATGTGGTCTTGTTCAGTTTTCGTATCTGTGTTACTCCTTTGCTCTGTGAAGTGGTGGGTTTGCCATGCTGAAGCCTAGAGTGCAACTGGACAAGACGGGCAGGACCACATTCTGCTGTGCTGAGTTCTGTAGCACTGGGAAAACTCAGACTTGGGTCCCTTTGGCTTGAAAGGCTGGGTTTTAAATGGTGTTGAAGAGTCAGTAGGAATTCACTTCAACAAGCTGCCTTAAAACGCAGCCTTTACTGAAAGAACAACAAGCAGAACTATCTGTAAGTCTCACGCCTGAAAAAGCAACTAGGACGCAAAACACAACAATTGAGAGGAGTTATCCTTTTGAATTTGAGGTACCTTCTTTTACTGTAATCATCTGTTTAAAATTTCAGTAGAATCTGGAGGGCCATATGTGTTGGTTTCTGAGTGCCAAACATTTACTTGGGACTGCAGAACCCAAGATAATGACACAGTTGTGAATCAGACCTGCTAGGCGTACTAGAATTCAACTTCATTCTGAATTTTGGTCTGCCGTTCTCATTTGCTTAAGTCTTAGCAAACAGGAGAAAGAATCCAGCTACTAGTCCTAGACATCACACTCCTAATTTCTGCATCACGTGTGGGCACACTGGCTTAAGAATTCTGGGAGATCTTTACATAGGGCCGCAGGTAGGATTGACAGGAGGTGGACTTGGGAGGTTTCTTGAGTCATTTGGAGATAGTTGCATGACTTGAGCTCATCTCTCCAGATGTCGACAGAGAAATGAGTCCTTGCCTGGTGTAAAACCAGCAAGGAAGAAGCAGTGGTCAGAGAAGGGTGTTGGCTGGCATCCTGTCGTCATCCGTCCAGAAGCACTGCCCTAGTCTGAGATGAGTGGCTGCTAGAGTACAAATTTTGCAAGGCGGGAGCAGGCTTGAGCAGTAGGTGTGGTTTGACCAGAAGCAGCTGAGCCAACCTAATAGCTCATTGACCTCGCCATAGTGTAATCAACTTACACAACTGCCAGAAAACAAACTCTGCAAAAGTATTGCTTGCTACGTTGCAGGCTAAACTGAGTCAAACTAGACACGGTGGGGTGTACAGGGCTCCATGGGTGGGAGCAGATGAGGAGAGGTAGGACTCCTTTCAGCAGCAGGTAGATTAATTCAGGGTGTCAAGCTTGCTAGACTGCACAGGGACTCGCTTCTGGCAATGTTTGTGTAAAGTGCCTGTCAGCAGCCCGGGGTTTCTGGCCTCTAAAGGAGCACAAACAATACTTGAGAGCACCTGAATCAAGGCATTTGTATAGTCTGCTGCGCAAGTGTGATGGTATCCAAGTGTGTACATGCAAAAGACAAATAATATTTATTACAAGTGAAATTGGATTTTAGAAGAGCAATTTTTCTGTTTTATAATGGGAAAGCAGTTCTAAAAATACTAGTTTCTCCATTAAAGAGAGGTCAAAGAAAAATCTATAGTATCTGCATCCAGCTGTTAGCAGGGGAGGCATTTGCATCCACTGATCTGCTCATGTCCAGCAGGAGCAGTTGGCGGGATAAAGGAAGGCCTAGCAAACTAATGGACAGAGCAGCATTCCCAGCAGGAGCACGCCAGCTCCAGACACTTTCTGCACTCAACTGACTGGAGCTCTGAGACGCACAACCTGGCCACAGTAAGAGGAAGAACCTGTGAATAAGCAGCCCAGCAGCCCAGTCTGTGCGCACATCTAAAGGCTGTGACTCTTCACCAACACAAATGACAGATCGTCAAAGAATGGGGCCAGCAGAAGGTCTGTCCGTGCTCTGCACATGCTGGTGTGTGAGGACAGCACTCTGAAACATTGTTTCTAAGCCTAGTCATCATACTTATGAATTTTTTTAAGTAATTAGAACAAAATAAGTCATGTTCCCTTTTAGTCAGAAATTCTTCCTCCTTTGTTACAGCTGCAGCTCTCCCCGGTTACTGTATTTTTGTATATTTTGCAAATTGTCAGATTCCATGGGGACATCTAATACTTGACTGGTAAACAGGCTCTGTCCTTAATAGCATGTTAAGGGAAAACTAATTCTGCTGTTTTTTCTTGCTTGCTTTAAAACTATGTGACTAAGACAGGAGAAGAATTGTAATGTACTTGCACGAGCAGTTTTTTTCCCATTAATTGTACTGGCTTGTTTTTAATTGTGTATACAAATAAATAAAGGGCATTGTAGTCATATCTTCTCCGTAAAATGTGTTTTTTATTCAACTGTCGGGTTATCCCATCAAAGGGGCTTGTTTCACCAACAAAAAATGTGTTTCTCACAAAAAGGAAAGATTCATCTAAGTCTCTTCCGTTGGGAGAGAGGTGGCAGGAAAAAGCAGGTAGGTCCATAGTTGAAAACTTGCCCTTTAGCAGGTAAATCACTGTGGACGACTCATTTCACCTTGCTTAAATGAGAAATGCATTTTTTTCAAGCTTCCTGAAAGTTACTGCCTTTGGGCCCCATCATTATCCAGTCTGTTTATGCTTAATTCCTGCCCTTCAAGGTTGTCACAACAGATACAATTTAAGTATAGAAATAATTGGAAAAAAAAACCCATAGGTCTAACCTAACCTTTAGGTAAGGTTAGAAAGAATTTTCAGAGGAAGAAGTCCATAATCATGACTTGCAGAATCAGTAAAATGGCATCTAAGGATCCCTCTCCATACCCTGTCACAAAACTGGAATGGAAATTAATAAATAGATACATAGATAAATTAACCTGGGGGGGGAAGGAAAAAAAAGTGTCTTGTTTTGTTCTTGGCTGGTGTGGTTCTGTTTCCCAATTTGGCATTTTACTTTTAATAATTTTATAGAAAAGTAGGCCATTGTGGAAATAAAAGAGACTGGCAAATTATAGACATGCACCTATGTTTACTGAAAAATTGAAAACTTAATAGCGAAACTTAGGTATTCCAAAAGGAAGTATTTTTAGAGGGATGAAGTGACATCTTTTTTTAGGAATCTCGGTCTGAATTCCCATTCCCAGAGCAAGAGCGAGCAGGACTCGGTCTCCCCCTGGAGAAGGAAGTCTGGGACTCCAGCCCAAACCACATCCCTGCACTGTGGCTGGTGCCAGGGTGCTGGTGAGCAGCCCTGCTTCCAGCAGCCTGAGGGCCACAGAGTTAAGGTGGTCTGAACAGCAAGGGATCAAGTGAGTGTCCTTTTTTGTACCATGTGTACATTTTTTAACAGTGATAAATCTGGATAGCAGCTCTTGGCTCATACATATCTTTACGTGAGGGAGGGGGGTTTGTTTCTTAAAAAAAAAAAAAAAACAAAAAAAAAACAACACAGCAGTCCTTGACAGGGTCTTTGAAAGAGTAGTTGTGGGCAGTGACTTCCAGAAGAGGGCTGGAGGCCATGTATGGGAGGAGAAACTTCCCTGGGAGGTGCCTGGTGCAGGAAGGACCTGACCTCGCTGCAGTTCTCAGCGTTTTATTTTAGCTGGCAGTAGTGGACTACGCACAGCCCGTGGACTGGCCCCTGAGGTGTCTGATGCAGTCTCATTCCCCAGCTGTTTAACAGAGTTCTGGCATGTCCACAGTGGCATATAAAGCCTTCGTGGTTTTTCCTACAAGCATAATTTCATTAAAGTAGACAGAAGCATTAAGAGCAACAGAACAAATTAGGTTTGTGCCTTTTTACTTATTAACTGCCAAAGAGGAGGTGGAAAGTTCCAGGGTTCATTTCAGGTTTTTCTGTATTTACATTGCAGAGAAATCAAAATTTAAAATTTGGACGAGACAACAGTAACAGATGGGTGCACCTTACCTTCCTGCAGTACCACAGAGGAGGTGGAGTTGCATCACAAATAGCAAGGAAGAGAAAGCTGAGTGAGATTTGAAATTCCAGTTCTGGTCATAGGAAAAACTGTTTTCAGAGGAAAACAAAAGACACTAATTAAAATTTATCTAACAAATACCTTGGTAAAAGAATCATCTATCTATTTCAGCTTATGTCTGGAAGTGGCACATTTGAGACTTGAAAATGACAATAATTAACACGCTGACAGAAAACACCAATAGACGTTTTTTAACTGCTAATTAACCTTTGGCTTCTATAGACATCTTTTTTTAAAAAAAAATGCAAATCTTCATCTCATCTTTGCAGCTCACTAGCAATCACATAGTTCGTGCTGCTTCTCAGACCATGCTACAGATCACTCTTGGTCCTTTTGACCTGCTTTCATTTTAGAATTACTGCACAGCCTTCCCAATCTAATGACTTGCAAACGTCTGCACTTGCTGCAGGTATCCTTCCTATTTCTAAAAATTAATTAACAAAAGTTAATTATTTTTTAATGTATTGTTTCTCTCACTTGTGTCAATTAATATCTGGATTATTGAAGTGGATCATTGCTGTTAGTTTGTTTTCACAAAGTTGGAAAACTCAGAAACTCCACTATCATCTTAATTACTTACAAATGAAGGGTAAAATGCCTTCCTTCCCGTGGCAAAACTCCAAAAGATGTAATGGAGACAGGATCTCACGGCAAGCCTACGTTCCCTGCGCGTTCCTCCAGTCTCAGCAGGACCACTCTGGCACTAGAGGCGAAGCATGCATGCCATGCATAAGCATGAGTATGTAGTTCCAGGACAAGGATCCCACTACTTCTTTTACATTACAATAGTAGTGCCAGATTTTCAGCAACACATGTTATGTTTAAACAGAGCAGTAATTAAATATTCTGTCTGCTGTATTAAAAAGAAAAAAATTCATCTTCCTTCTCCCAAACAAAAAGCATTACAGTACTTTTTTTTCTTTATCTTAGCCTGGATTCCTAGGGAAATTAAAATGGTTTTGAGATTGTTATCTCTTCATATGTATAATAAATCTGCGTGTGTGCGCACGCATGTGTGTACATATACGTGCATGTACGTACTTGCACATTGTGCAAGAGAAAGAGGGGAGGGAACAAGAACAAACAGTAGCCAATTTTAACCACATCTGATAGAGGAATAAAAGGCTAAAAATGTTTCAGTCCTATACATTTCATGAAAACAGGCTGCTAAGTAAAAGAAGAGAGACCCACTGCAGCTGAATTAAACCCTTATTAAACACCAAGAAAGCTGCAAAGATGAATGATGTTACGAATACCCACCCACAGAAAAAGCTGCAGTTGGAGCTTCCAGCTATGTAGACCTAGGAGAATCCAAACGAGATCATCCAAGGGAAACCAAGGCCCATCAACATAGCTCACGGGACTGCTGGTTTGTGCTGGATTTCTCTTCTGCTGCTGTCCAGCTCTGAAGATGACGTACTCGGTGTTTGCCTTTTGGGGAAGAAAAGATTTAAAATTCTTTTTCATAGAGATTTCCCAAACCTGATGAGCTGAAACCCAAGATTAAAGGCGGGACCAGAGTGTGTTCTCAAAGATGCTGTGGGATATTCTCACCAGAGTCTCAGTGACCTGCATGCAGCACACTAGACAAAGAGAAAACAGCACATTCAGTGTTCTCAAGCCCTAGATACTGGAAAAAAGCTTCATGCCCTGGCAGTCAGGACTTTGGTCTTGTTTAAATCAGCAAGAGCCACTGCTGGTAGAAAGCTTCTCATCCCACTTTCTAACCTGTGTCCACCATCACTGGTGTCCAAGGACCTAACCATTCTCAGAAGCTTGGTGGGGGATCTCAGGCCTATTGACTTTCCTGAATTTTCTGTAATAGAGTTGCAATGTCCATGCAGAAGATGCAGCTGGAGGAAGGAGCAAGTCAGGCTTCTTGGCACTGTTGTCCATTGCCAGTGCAGTGCGGGGCTCTTGACTCTGCTGGTCTGAGAGACACACACATCAGTGCTGCATGTCTTTGGCATCTCACTTGGATGCCAAAGGAAAACTGAAAGGGAGAGAAAGTCCAACCTGGCTGCTGCGTTATGTACCTATAAACACGCAGTGTTCACGACACATACCCACGATAGCGTTTGTTTTGGTCACGTTTCCTTCCCTTCCATAGCTGGGCCATGTATGATGAGGTTTGTTTGCTTCACCCCAGAGTCACGTGTTCATCACCCATCAGTCATGCATCCAGGGACAGACTCTGGTACTCCCAACATTCCCAATCCCCTCTGGATGACTGCCTGCCTTTTTATGTCCTAGTCACAGTAACTATTCTTTCATCTATATCTCTTTTCTGCACTGTACTGTTCAGACCCTCCTTTGCTTGGCACGTTCACGTGTCTAAAAATACCATCCAGGAACTTTTTATTCTTCTTCGTGTTGTGCAGCAAGGAAACTTGGCTCTCAAGCTCAGCAATCTTGCTCGTAGGTGCTGAGGCAATCAATGCACGTAGACCGCCTTGGATGCCTGTAGCCATATCTAGCAGTGCTCTGATTCACAGTCCTTCATGCCCTACACAAAGGAAGGAGAGATAATGAAAGAATTCAGCAGCCAAATCCTGCTATTCCCCTCTTCTTCCCAAAAAGGTTAACTCCAAGAAAAACAGAAGTGCCCGTTCTTGTCACCGGGTGACAAAGGGATGTGTCTGGCATTATTATTCTTGCCGCTACACGTGTGAGGTTACCCTGAGATATTTTTAATGAATTTTTTTTAATCTTTTGTAGCTGAGAGAATAATAATGACCTGGCACAGTAGTAAGAATCTCCAAGGCTTGGAGCAATAAAATCAAGTTACAGGCTTCTAAACTAGCTACTTTTTGCAGTTTTATGGGAAAATAAATAGCTATTCTCTTCAGCACATTATACCTGTCAGTCTCTGTTTTTCCTACACTGATCTAAAATAAATTAGGCAAGCAGCTTTCTTTGTATACTCTGTCATTCATTACTTAAAGGGATAGAGAGGAAGTTAGAACAGTGTGTTTGTTGAAGAAGTAAATATTTAATAAATTGACTTTAACAGTATAAGGGAACAATACCATAAAACCTTAGAAATTTGGCAGTACTCTTACCTTTTTTTATGTGACACTCAAGTTAGTCATTGGAGCCTTTTTTTTTTCCTGGATAAATGATAATTCCTGTAGTAGGACAATTCAACATAAATATCTGTAATGAAAGAAGTCAGTTAAATCATAGAATCATCTAGGTTGGAAAAGACCCTAGGGATCATCGAGTCCAACCATCTACACTACCCTGCAAAGTTCTCCCCTACACCATATCCCCCAACACCACATCTAAACGACTCTTAAACATGTCCAGGAATGGTGACTCAGCCACCTCCCTGGGCAGCCTATTCCAATGCCCAACCACTCTTTCTGTGAAAAATTCTTTCCTAATGTTCAGTCTCAATCTGCTAGTTAATTCTAGGCCAGAGGGAGAAAGCTGCCTTATACTTACTGTTCCCTGAGGCGTTAAGACCCCAAACCAATATGACTCTGCATGAGCTAGAAGTTAAACCTGCTCTTGATTTTGGACTTTCTGCAACACAGACCCTCACAGTGCTGTGATTTACGATAATGCTCTTAGTTGGAAGTGCTGTAGTCATAAAATGTTTCCTTATTCCCATGATTTTCAGGCAATGGAGGAGAGAGGTTTCTAAGGCCTCATAGGGAAAAAAAAAAAAAAGCCCAAACCCAAAACATGTTAGGGGTTTCCAAATGATCTGTGAAACTTTGTGATCTCGTTCTTGGGCTTTCCGTGGGTAGAAGAAATTTATTTGTGAAAGTCAGCATAAAGAGCCCTGATTCGGCATCTGTGAAAAATTTAAGTTAGATACTACTTTTGTCAAATAGAAATCAATAGGAATTAAAAGTATGCTAGTGATTTCCCACAGGGTCACAGAGGCAGCCACTCGTGCACTGAAAACGAGTGGCCACCAACAGGACAGTGAGCTAATGCTCCTTCCTCCCATTTCCTCATCAGTTTGTCTACCATGTGTCTACGTTTGATACACAGGTCATCAGTATGATGATTATAAGCAGAGAAGAGACTTCACAGAGAACATAACCTGCTGTATCCTGAGCAAAAAGGCCTCAGCCTACCAGTATCTCGTATTTAATTCAACTCCCCGTTCCTGTTTGTACCATTCTGGGTGTATTACCAGAGTCTGAAAACTCCCAACTAGAAACTGCGTGAAGTATTTTCATTGCTGCAGCTAATCTACAAAGACAAATATTTTGTTGTTTACACTGTGAGAAACAAAATATCCTTATCTCCAGATATAAAATATTTCCTCTTTGTTGGATACCAACACTGTTCAACTGCAAAACTGTTTGAAATCCTGGCTTGTTGTTTATCTAATTTAGTGGTGCCTGTTATAGAAATCAGAGAACTCCCTTCGGTACTGCTCTACCTCCCTGTTTGAAGACTCAGTCTGTTCAGGATGTTCTCCTCATGAAATTTCTGTTGATCATGGAAGAGATTGTCCCCATTTCACAGACATGAATGAGATGTGCAGAAATATTGAGAGCCTTGCCAGAGATCACAGCAGAGCCAAGAACTAAACTCCCGTTTTTCAGATGCTGATCCATCTTTCCTTTCACCATCTTTCCACCTCAAAGAAGGAAAATGGAAAAACATTCTCCCTTGTCCTCTGTTTTGAGTAAGTGCCTAATTATTTGGCTACTGCTCCATTCTGTTCTTTGGAAAATGTTTTTCCTTCCTGTTGTAGATTTTCCACATACACATACCTTCACAATTCGCAGATTGCTGCCACAAGGCATCAGTAAACATCCTGGGAAGCAGGAGGCCAGCTCCAAACGCAGCTCCCAAGCAGCACCACCCCAGGGTCTGCCTGTACCGTGCAGCTGTAATTATGCAGGAAGGAAACACCTAATGGTGTTTTGTGGTGGGAGCTGCTCTGAATTCATCAACAACTCAGTGTCCTCTTGGGCACTTCAGCATCCGAGTGGGGAATATTGAAAAACCCACACAGAGCCTGCCCCTGCCTGGCCTGTGCTCTCCAGTTTGGACCATTTCAGACACGTTTGTGCATAGGAAGTGTATCGTTACAGCCCCTGGGTGTTATAGCCAACTTGAGCTTTTCAGCCTGCATGTTAATAGAAGCCGTTCCCAACATAGTGTAAATTAGAGCTATTGCCAAGATATTGGCTGGAGATTAGTTAGATTTGGGTTTCCACTTTTGTTTTTTAGGTTGTGCTGTACTTTAAAAGAAACCAAATATTTTTCCAAGTCCACCTGTGCAGTATTAGTAACTGTTCCCTCGTAGGACAGTGCTCCTCTCTCAATCATCTCTGTGCCGTTTTCAAGCCTTGCCACCCGCCCATCTAAGTTGTTAATTCTCTCTGACATTTCCCTGTATCTTTCTTCCAGAGAAGAAAGGGTCCATTGAAGAATATCGTGCAGAGTCTCAAGCAGTTTCCGAATTGATTCCTCAAGGCTTAGGCTGGTGAGAGGGCAGCACGGCTCAGAGGCAGAGCCCGGCAGAATCTGTGGAGGAACCTTTGAGCCAGCAGCATGCCACTTGAAAAGCCTTTCTCCTTCAGACACGTTCGTGCCTCGAATCATTACCAAATATAGAATGTATTCTTTAAAAGATACTACTTTCCCCACATGAGGTATCTAAAATTGTTGGAAAAAGCAAAGCTGAAAAATACAATGATGCCCCTTGCCATAGATGAGACATGATTAAATCAAAATAACCCCACAGCCTGACCCGGTGGCCATACGAATCTTCACTTTGCTTGCCCAGATAGGCATGTGAGATACAACCAGGCTCCTCAGGGGCACAGAGGCGCCCACTCACACACATGGCCACAGGCTGGGCTCCCTGCAAGCCACCAGCTCTGTGACAGATGATGCTGGCACCTGTGGTCAAGCAGAATGTTTGCATATAGGAAGGGGTATTCAGCAGTTTCATTGTTAATAACAGGAAGATATTAAAACCAAAACAAAGATGTAACATGCCCTTGTCCAGACACACTGTGGGTCTCTCAGTTGCTGCTCTTGCTGGCATATATTTGGCCATCACAGAAATGGTCAGTTCCAATATTTTGCTTCTGTCACATAGAGAACAACATCACTGGCTTCCCTCCCACCAGGGATCCAGACCAAGGCACCCAATGCCCCCTTGGCCCCTTACCTTTCTGGCCTGTTGCTCTCTGGCTGCTCTTGCAATGCTGAGCACAGCAGGGCGGTGGGTGAGGCAGCAGTGTCTTAGGCACACACACTCACCCAAGAAGCCCAATGTCCTGGTTTGAGGTAACCCGAACCCAAACTCAAACCACAACACCCAGAATGGACCTGGAGTGGCACATTTAGTTTTGTGTTTGAAGTGAAATCATGATCTAAAAAACCCAATTTGCATGGTTTACATGACATAGCCTTCCACGAGGAAATGTAGTTCCCAGGAAAAGGTTTAGGACAAGTAGAAGGACAAGGTCCTTCCTTCTGCTGCTTTTTAACCCCCTTCTTGCTGTATAAGTTTCTTTTTTCATTCCAGAAATCAGGCTTGCATTTCAGTGGCAGTTCTTGATCTATTTTAGTTTGTTTCACACAAAGAAGAAAAACATTTCCGATTTAGTGCTTACACTGAGTAGTTGTTTTAGTCCCCAAAACTGTCAAAAAAGGAGGGATAGTTCTCCCTCTCTTTGTTTCTTTTCCACTTTTACCCAGTCTGCTTCCCCTGTGGCTGATCTCATCTCCATGGTTTTCTGGAGAAAAATGGGGGGGAGGAGGGAAAGTAAACTGTCACCGCTCCTCAGGTGGGAGCCCTGACAGTCTGCCCGCTCCGTTGCTCTGCCCGAGCACCTGAACATTATCACACTGGCAGCTCTGAGACACGAATACAAATACATTCCTTAGACACCAGCCAGCCAATGGCTTCTGCCTTACAACGTTTTACATATTGGTTTTTGTATCCTTTTATTATAAGGCTGATAAATACACCAGACACTGAGAAAACTGAAAGACATTCTTCCACACCAACGCTATTCCTAGAAAGTAAATCAAGGTAAGGCACGTCTTACCCCCCTGCAGAAACAGGGGGAAAAAACCAAACATACTCTTAGTTTACATCTTTGATGCACTAACTTTACACACGGAGCACAGCATGCCTCCCGTGGAATTTTGCTGAGGGCTATTTTCCCCTCATGCTGCCAGAGGCCCCAGGAGGTACAGCGTGCGTCTGCTACAGCTGCAGGACAACAGCTGGGGGTCAAGAAAATCAGAGGCAGAAGGGGCATTGAAACTATTTTCTGACTCATCACACAAATCAACAGAGGCAAAACAAGAGAAACCCTTAAAATCCTCTAAATATGTTTTAATATTAAACATTAAAAGTTATACCACTGCAATACCTACAAGTTGCTCCCAGATAAACAAGAACTTTGCAAGCAGCTATTACAATACCGCAGTTTGTAGCAACACTATTAAAAACCCCAAAATGGTTGTAGTCTTCCTGTCTAACCTAGGGGTGTGCCAAAAATGAAAAAAAAAAAAAAAAAAAATCTGGTAAAAAGAAGACTTACAAACAAAATGGTCTTGCAACATTTCCCAAGCTGTGAATAGCAGAAATGCATTGGAATCCTTCGTGTTCACACACTCCATTTGAGCAGCAAACATCAGGTTTAAATATCAGGTCTCACCATGGAAGAGTCCACAGCTCATGCTAGCCATTTGGCAGCGGGCATCTCCCTGCTTGGTCTCAAAGAACTGAATGAAAAACTGAATGAAACAACATATCACACTCTCTAGACTCTTATTAGTGAAGTGTTTCTAGATGATAACTGTTTCTAGCTGCTATAAATTGGAAGTCTCTGAGCATGAACTGATACTACTCAACCGCAGTATCTGCTCAAAGGCCAAAGAGCTGAACACAATGCTAACAGATGAGGAGAAGGCATAATTGATCTAGTTCATAAGCACAGTCAAATCAAGTTTGGGATTCTGGGGGAAGCCTGTACAGGTCTTTCCTTTCCAGCACAAGGCAAGGGTCCAAATATTTCAGTTTCTCCTGGTGTTGCTTTCTCAGTTGCTATACTGGATTAGCCACTAGGGACAGCAAAAACATCCCAGTCTGTTCAAACCCGGGCGAGCAGGCAAGGGCGGGATGACCAGGTCACACCAAACTGGCCTTTCAGGGAAGGACACGTCAACAGGGCTGTGCCATTCGCAGCACCTCGGTAAGCTGGACCAACGGTAATGGATCATCCTGTGGTGTCTCATGGTTTCTTATATCTCACCCCAAAGTTCTTGCTTCACTTTCCTGACCTATGATATCTTCTTTCTGTTCCCTTCATCCCTAGCTATGCTCAGTATTTATAGTTTTACTTCTCTTTTCTTCATCTTTGCTTATTCTGTTTTCTAGTTGTGCTTAGTATTTCCACCCGAAGCTACATGCTTTGTTCTCTCCTTTCAACATGTACATTTAGAGCAAGCAGCACAACTGTGTGAGCCCTGCGCTTGTCCCTACGCAACCAAGGAGAAGAAGGGCATAAAGTAGAAATGAGAGAAAGAAATAGGGAGAGAGATGGACTTCCTTGCAGCCAACATATTACCTGAGTGAGGCTACTCCTCTCATGTGAGCCTAGAGCCACCAACCTGCTTCATACCAAAAGCAATGACTTTAGCAACCCAAATATCACAAGGCTTTGCCTCCTCCTGCCTGACATTCAAATAGTGGGGGGCATGTGGGAAAGCACTCACCTGTTAAAATAACACCTTCAGTGGAGCTTTTCTGGACCCTCTGGAATGCCACGCAGCTGCAGCGTTTGCAACAGTGCAGCGCAGAAAATACATCGCTTCCTGGGATGAATCGAAAGTTCGTCCCCAACTTTTTTTTTTCTCCATGATGAGTGCCGGTGGCCTCAGCTTTGCACCCAGCCCAGAGGGCAGCTCCAGCTGGCCCTCTCCTACAGTGTCATTGTGTTGGGACCCACGGGGAAAGCTCCTGAGTAAGTCCCACTTCCTCCGCCATGCTGGGGTGGGGGAAGCAGGTTGCTGCCTTGGGCTGGTGGCCTCCAAGTGCTCCTCAAAAACTCCAGGGAGATGAGTGGGCCTGGTGAGCTCTTGCATACACCTACCTTGGTATGATTATGAGGTCATAGACTTCAGAGGAAAAACAGACCTGTTCCTCCCTTCTACCCCTTCAGTCAAAGTAGTCTTAGAAATTCCTTTTAATAACAGCGAGCAATTTTTAAGTGGCTGGTGTCTTTCAAATACTTAGCGATATCATGTATTCAAGAGAGTCACAGCAAGGGTTTTGTCTTGAAAAAGCTTAATTTCCTGAAGCACATATCAAAATCCCACCCTATGAATCCCTTCTGTGCAACAGAGCTCTCCTTGTTAAAATTCTGCACAAGCGTATTTCCTCCCTGCTCCCTCAGGTACCATTCTCTCTATGTACACTACAATAACAACTGCGCCTTTACTAAGATTGAACACAATAACCAGGTCTTTGTAGAGGATAATTAACAGCCAGCAGTGAATCTTAGCATTTATTCAATGGGGTATGAATGAGTTATGAAAATTCTTTTTTGCTGGAGAGGTAATGGGATATTGTTACATTTGCATATGCTTTGCCTCTTGCATGATAGCATATTTATGGTACTCATAGTTTAAAGTCAGAAAAATGTACAGAGATATTATGCATTTGTATTCAAGCAGTTATGCCTCAACATGTTTGCCTCTCTTTCCGTCATTAGCAAAATCCCCGCTCCATCTGTATCTAATCCAAATTCCTTGTGTCCGTTCTGAGCGGGATGAGTAGACCTGAGCCTCTCCAGCTGTTCCTAGAGATGCAAAGGTTCATTTCTGGAATTGAATTTCCACAGTCTTACATAAACTATCTAGATTAGCACCCTCACACAGCGTACTTGGAGGTAAATACAATGACATTACATAGTTCTGAAATACGCAGAGCCTCTAAATTTGTGTATGCTTTTCATTTCAAGATAGAAAACCATCAGGTTGTTCTTTACTACTGAATGGCTAAGTATGTGTGAAAAGCAGCAAGTCCCACTTGCGTAGTGCATATGTATCAAGTGTATTTGTGTGTGGGTATACATCATACATATAAAATACAGAAATATCTCTCAACTCTAAGACTAAAAAAACCCTGTAGCATAATTTAAATTTAAATGAGAAAAAGGTCTTTTTAAAGTAGAAATACTAATGAGCATTGGTCAAAAGGCAAAAAGAAGAAAAAACATCTTAGAAAAAGAAAATAAGACAAAAATCTAACTCATTAAAAAAATAAATAAAGAAAGTAAATATTTACTGAGACTATTCCCAAAGCCCACAGTTTCAGTTCTCGTCCAAACTACCAGGAGAGGACTAAGAGAAGAGGGGAATCTGCCTGAGGAAACACAGGCTTTCACTGCTGGCTCACAAAACACAATTCCCCCCACTTTTTTTCCAGCCCTAGAAACATCAGTGATCCAGAAGCCACTGCAGAAAGCGCCCAGCACTTACCTGGCTGGGCATTGCAGGCAGGCGTCTGCATCGCCAGGGAGTGTTGAGATGCAGCTGCTGGGGTGCAGCAGCCAGAGCGGGATGCGATGGACCTTGTCGCCGCTGCTACTCGGTTTTGCATTGCTAAGCACGCACTAAAACTTGGGAACGCTGCCAGAAAAGGGGACTTTTGATCTGACCTTGGGCCTGTGAAACGGCTGGAAAAGCAATAACGTGATTGCTGGCATGCCAACGAGTGTCCCAGGAACCAGAGCGCTGGTGTAGGAGTCCTGGCTGCAAATGGGCCACGACGGGGAGTTTCCCGTTGCTGGTCAGGGTTTGCTGAAGCTGGAAGCATGGCTCTGTGCAGGCACCTCGCACCAGTGCTCCCGACAATGGACTTCACACCATTTCTGTAATTGTGACTGAATAGGTGGGTTTTTTTCTTCTCTGCTGCAACCTAAAAATCCCCTTTCGGTCCAACGTGTCTCTCGCGCTGAAGGTGTGCTTCCAAAGCAGCGATCTGAAGAGAGGACGGGGAATAAAAACATTGCAGCCCTCGGCTGCAGCACAGCAGCCCTCAAAGCTGACCTCCAACGGCAACCCACCAGCCTCTCACCTCCCCTGCCCTTTTATCGCATTGTAAAGGAGTCTTGAATTGTTTTTTGCTTTGAAAACTAGGCAGGGATAGATGAGAGGTTCTGCATGATGGTTGGTTGGTTGGTTGGTTTGTTTTCCTTTCCAAAATGTAGGCCCTGTCTCTCTCGGAAGGGCTTCTGGCTAACTGGGCCGCTAATGAAACAATAATATTGCCCGAGATGAGGGAGTGAACGTCTACAGGGGGAAAAGCATATTTATTTATTTATTTATTTGGCTTTAATCTGACTGCTTAGGCATTCCTTCTCCCTAGTTAATGTCTGCTGGAGTTCAGTCATCACCTGACATTTTGGAGAAACAAGCTTTTTGTACAACGTCCAAGAGCTCCACCCCTCCTAGCACAAGCCTCCCGACTGAACACCCAGCTGCCAGCGCACGGAACTGCACTCCAGGCAGGACCTGTGCTTAGTCCCATGCACATTTTAGGGGTTAAACAAAGCCCAGAAAGGGAATTTGTCTTTTAAGTACCTGTCCACTGCCTTTTTAACCGTCATGCAAAAGAAAACAATAAAAAGAAAATAAAAATTGCTCTGTAAATCACATGGTGAGTTGGAGATACTTAGCTCATTTGTAGGGATTTCTTTTATGCATCATAAAGTGTGTGCTCTGTAGCCCTTAGCTAAAGTATCCTGCACTGTGGTATAAACGGATGTGCACCATTCTGAACTACTGTCCAGAAGGCCATGTGTCAAGTATTGCACTTGAAATTATTCATCACAAAGATGGGTTAAAAATGAGTCTGCTTCTGCACAGGTGCAAAAAAGCCACCGTTTGTATGGAAGGGATTTTTCTTGCCATTAAATTCGGTTCAGTAGATGTGATGGAGATGCACCTAATGAATTTGTAAGTACGGGGAAGCCAAGCATCTTTTCTGACCCAGATAAAATCTGAAGCTGATGTCCTCCCTGGCTGGCAGAAGGAGCGCAGCCCCTCCAGCCTTCCAGCCCCCCCAGCTGTGCAGCTCCCAGCCTGGGGCTGACAGTGCTCTAGCACCTCTCCCGGCTCCCGCAGCCTCCTCACAGCGACAAACACAAACACAGATTACTACACTAAACACGTCAGGCTAAGTCAATAGTTTAATAACCACTATTAAAGCTTTTCCAAATCCATTTAACAACTGTAAATTATTCCAAAATAAAATAGCTTCAGCCAATCAGCTGTGTAGTCACTGACCCACAACTATGTGCTTATTTCTCAATTAAGCAAATCTCCGCACCCTGGTTGGCTTTAGCTGCTGTTGTGGTTTTGTATGTTGCAAGATCCAGTATAAAAATCCCTGTCCCCTGCCTGTTCCTCACACCAGGTTCTGCAGCTTTGCCCTCACTGGTGGCAATGCTGGTGCTGGGATGAATCTCCCCACTCCTCTCGTCCCCTGCTGTCCCCTCCTGTCACATCTCCCAGGTAAAGCCATACTGCTCAGCCACTCCTGCCCTGCCAGGCTGTGGGACCACCCTGGTGCTTGCGTGTGCATGAGGGGTCACCCAACAGCTGGTGCTGTCCCCAAGCTCCCTGAGACGGAGCCAGGGCAGCCTCCCTTACCTCTTGGAGCAGCATCCAAATTCCTGTTGGGCTGCAGGGCTCCCTGGGCCCCAGGTGCTTCGCCAGCACGGGGGAGACAAACCAGCAGTGTCACTGCCAGCACCGATGGGGAGGTGACAGGGCAGGGGATCACGGAGAGGCAGCCCCGTTAATGAGCCCGTGGCACCGCTCAGTCATTTAAAGCCAGAGAGTTTATAGTAGCCAATCAACCTGTCAGGGGGAGCGGGGAGAGCCTGTCAGGCACAGCAGGAATAATTGGAGGGAGCTCCTAATTAATTTGATAATAACCCTATCCTGTACTAACACACTCCACATGCAAAAATGGATAAAAAGTGCCAATTAGCGGTGGAAGTGAAAGGAAACATGTGATGGGGATTTAGGGCACTTCCCAGCCAGGGCCTGACAGCACACAGGTGTGCTGGCCCTCAGTGCCACTGTCCTCCTCAGGCACTGGAGTGACCTGCTGGCATCTTCCATAGCTTTGTATCCACTACAGGCTGCATCCACCATGGAACACGTTAGCTTTCCTCTCAGTACTCACACCCATCAACCAGCTATAGATGGGTTCACGGTACATTTCAGGGGTGCTAAAAATTGTTTTCTGAAGTCAGTTTTGCAAGACATAAGATCCTCATTCTCCTCAAACACACAGGAGTCTGTGGGACCTGTGTGTCTACAAGCCATGGAGGGAGGCAGAGCCAAGCCATCAGGGTCACAGCTCCTTTAAAGGTGGGGCTGTAGGTGAGTGGCTAAGGTGGGCATCTAAAGATGGCTTAATCCTTCCACAGGAGTGTCATCAGTTTTCTGTTTTTTCTTGCCACTTGGTCAGTCCCTCTGGAGGTTTGGGGTGAAGTGAGGAGAGCAGCCCTCCTCGAGCTCCCCTTGCACCGCTGCTGAGGTGGTGCCAGCAGAGTGTACCTGCCAAGCTCACAGAGACGTGGGACCCCACAGGGACCCCAGGGCTGCCCCTCACAAGCACTCATTGCAAGCTGCTGCTAGTCCACAAATCAGATTTAGGATTTAATTTCTAAATACTCACTTGGTCTGCCACCAGCATCTATGAATTTAAGATAGCTTTTTTTTTCTTTTTCTTTTTCTTTTTTTTTCCTATTAGTCTCTGTCAAGCTGGTTTGTATTTTCATTCCTGAATTTTCTCAAAACCCTCAGCATTCTGTATTACAACCTAATCTCAGGGACAAACCTGTCAAATAATTCAGTGTATTTTTCAGAAAATAGACAACTCAGATCTATTTATGTGTTGTTAAAGTTTTACCAGGTATCTTATAGTCATCACTTTTAAAGCTTCTGTAGAACATGCAACTAAAGCAAGCTTCAGCTTGCTTTCTGGGCAAATATGAAAGAAGAGTTTTTAATGTTTGTGAACATGGACAAAATTCCATGCTCTGTGGACACTATTGTGATCACTGGAACAGACAGGGGCTGTTTTACTTATTTCCTAATTTGTGCCTTGCAGCGCAGGGAGAACATGCAGGAATTTGTATATTCCAGGAAATTTTGTACTTTAGATTTGTGTAGCCAAGCGGGTTTGCAAAGCCAGTAAGGAGAGGAGTTTCAAGGAACAGAAAGGCTATCTCTGATGGCTCCTGTCAGGGGCAAGAGCAGAGAAAGGGGACCACAAACAGGGTTTGTACCTAGGCAGTGAAACCATGCAAGATTTCCCTCCTCACAAGGGGACAAATTTTGGATTTAAAGCAAAGCCAAAGAGAAAACCCGCCCTCGGCATTCATTCACTCTTTAAAAAGCTTCAATTTAAAATGAAACACAAACCTGGCACCTTGCCATAGGACAGCACAGCTTTTAACTGACACCATATGTAAAGTCAACCTGAGCGGGCTGTTAAATACTTTAATCCAGCCTTCCATCCCCCTAGAGGCACCTTCCTCCTTGGAACTCTGGAGCCAAATCTCTGCAACAGCAAACTTTAAATCTGGAAACATTAACTTCCCTTTCCTCTTGTTAGAGAATAAAAGTATTCACCAGGACGTAACAAACAGTAAAGCAAGTGCCCAGGTTAGGGTTAAGGCAGACTTGGTCCTCCTGCAAGGAACAGCAGTGAGACATGATTTCAAACCCACTCAGCTTTGCTAAATGATTGTACATCTCGCCGTCTCAGGTAAAATCAGACCCACCTCAGTCAGGGTCCCCACAAGCTATCTATTCCTTTCTCCCATAGAGTACTCACATTTGGAAAGTGATGCTAGCTGTTAATGGTAGCACTCGGTCGTGACAGAATCTTCCTTTTAATTCGTCAGTGATACGAAGAGGTTCTCCTTTGCACCACATGCAATGGAGAAGGCGCTGGTTGTAGAAAGCATCCCTGTCACCTCTGTCAGCTCCCATCCAAGCACATTGCACAGGATGACGGTCTGCTTCTCCTTCCCTGGGAATTTATTAATTTTAGACATCATTGCAGTAGGGCAGATTCACTTCCCAGCAAAAATAAGAAATAAAGAACTTTCTGCAAAGCGAAGAGACCAAAACTGAAGCACAGGGCATACTTTGTTAAAAAAAACCTCATCACACAACAACTTTGATGTATTTGATGCAGGAAATTACATGATTTCTCTAGCTACATTGCTATGAAATCTTAAGTGAAAGATTGCTTCCAGCAGAACACTCTGATTCAATCTGAAGAGATTTAAGGAAAAAATAACATTTCAAAGCCCAATTAGTTTTCTGATTAAGGAGTCAAGATGGGTAAGGAACTGGAGCGGTAGCTGGGATGCGACTCTTTCTCCTTGATTATGCCTCTGTTTATTAATGAAGTTTTAAAAACCAAGGTACAGGAGAATAAAAGACTGACCTTTGATGTATGTGATATGCCATAAACTAGAACCAGTCCTCCAGAGTTTTGCTTGTCTGCTTTACTGAACAGAAGTTGCCTTTAAAGATAATTTAACATGATTACAGGTCTCTCTCTAAAACTGAAGTTCTTTCTTAAAATATATAGATTGCTCCTTCTTCCTTTACAGTACTCTTTTTTTTTTTTAAAAAAAAAAAAAAAAAAAAAAAGGCCTGAAAGTTTTGAGAACCAATTCTTCCTGCTTGTCTCTTTTTCTTGGCCTACAAATTTGTAGATGATCTGGGCTTCTCCATGAGGGGAGAGGGGCTTCCTTGCTATGGAAAAGTAGCAGAAAGGCAGTTTCTCACAACAACAGCTTTTCTTATAACTGTGTTAGCAACGATTACAAAAGTGAAAACAGTATAAATAAGAAACATTTCTGGGTGCTGAATGAGGATATCATGCACTGAGCAGAAGTGAGACTGTATCTGCCGTTCTCCAGCCAGCCACAGAGCCTCACAGAGCAATGTGCCATTTCCATGTTTAAAAACATACAACTGAAAACCAACCCCCTTTCCAAGATCTTCTTTACACACTAATAATCAAGCAGCACGTTATTTTCAAGGAGTAACTACTAGAAATAATTTCTGCAGAACTATGTTCCTAAGCCTCCAACTCAAAAGTTTGACTAAAAGAGAGAAAACAGCCAAACTTTCCCCTGTGTCAGGGGATTTGAGAGATCTCCCTGTGCCCAAATTGGCCACATACCAATGCTAGAACAAGAGGTTACCTAAAAACATGAGGGGGATGAGGGAGGAATCATCCAGGAGTAAAGTCGACTACACTGAGATTCCAGTGTACTGCAGGCAGTGAAAATTGTCTAACCCCCTGAAGTTTGCAATCCTCGTCTAAAGTACTGTATACTCTGTAAGTAAAACCTCCTGCCCCAGAAATCCAAGGGAGGGTGAAAGAACTCACTTGAAGGTTTCCCTCTTTGAAAAAGACCTGAGGAGAGGAAAAAAAGGTCCATTTCAGGGCTCACAGAATAAGTGTATTTAGATACTCCTCCTTAAGAAAGGACCCAGATGCAAGCAAGGTTTGTGCCATAGTTTAAATCCAGGTTCCCAGGAAAACTTGCTTACAGAAAGATCAGAAGATCTGAGGATCATTACTGCAGAGGATTCAGAGAAATTATCTCCTAATACGCAGTTGAAGAGAGAACTAGTCTTGGTGTCTCTTTGGCTTGAACCTCTACTGAAATTTAATGCTGACAAATCAAAAAGGGATATATCCAGAATCCGTAACCCTGATAAAAATGGGAAATCTGTATCATCTTAATCAAAGGATATGCCACCCTGAGCTGGATCTGTGTCTTGTCCCTTGGCCTCATATGACTCCTGTGTGCTAGAGGTTAAGGGTTTGTTAAAGAATATCGGTTTTGATTAAGTGTCACATATGGTGTAAAACATCCTCTTTATCATTGGAAGTGAAGGTTGGGGGCCAGACAGTGCCTTTTAGCGAGCTTCTAACATAAATTAGGTGTCTTAGGTAATGGGTGGTTTTCAGACAGGATTGATCTTTCTATGGTCCAGTGAAAGTAGGTGTGTTTGGCGAGATGTCACAAAAGCGAGCTTCCTGGCACCTATACTAATGGGCTGGTTACCCCTTTTGGAGTAGGACTTGAAAAATGTAGCACAGGAATCCCCCCTCCCCCTTCCTAACTTTTTCATTTTCTTGATGTAATGGGCAAAGGTCTATATATCCTTTACTCCTTTGGTATTTCAGTCCTTGTATTTGCAGTATCACTCAGTGAATCTTAAGCTACTCATCCTTTTAGTCACTTACAGCTCCCTAAACTTGCATGAACTTAAAGATGAAGCGGTTATGAGTAGACTAGGTTACTTACTATTTTTATCAGTGTACAACCTTTAAAGAAGAGAATATCAAGTACACCACCACCACCACAACCAAATGATTTCTATTCCCCATTAAGTCCTCCTTGGAAACTTTGATTGCACAGAGACCTAGGAAGAACTGTTGAGATGTTAAACCCTAAGTTCCCCTGCCTCAAAAATAAGAGCAAACATGCATTTCTATAGACATCAAAACGCGTCTGTATTTTGCTCTTTATGAAGCAGAAATTCTCTCAGCTTTGTGCAAAGAGTGACATGATCAAAAGCACAAACTGAGCACATGAGAGTCAGAAACTCTACTGCAGAGTCTAGCCATGAACCTCAGGTAAAGAGGGTATATACAAAATAAACCTTTCCTTTATAGTTCATTGACATGTTGTAGTTAAAACTTTTTAGAAAAGTTTCTATGGATTTAGGAAGAAGTAAAAGCACAAATGTGCACTTGGTATTGCAGGCTCATAAACCCAGACAACCAAGAAAGTCCATAAATCATTAAATATGCTAGAATATGTTGCAAACATTTTAATATTTCACCATGTTTTCCATATTTACCAGCACTGGTAAATATCAAATTTGTTAAAAACATTTAGATAATCGAAGTAAATAAGTCTATTCTGATGAAGACCAAGATTTAGAGCATGAATATCCTTACTTCACTTATTAAAATGTATTTCTCTTTAGGCAAAGACTCAGTCACATAGGGAAGTCTGAGCACAGAAGAGCTTCACTGAATACAGTGGGATTATTACAATTAAATTTGCGTATGTCTGCAAACCACAACAGAAATGCCCTGAGACATTGCCTTCCTTTTTGGCTCTTTCAGATATGAAAGACAGAAACTCTTCTCTTTGTGAGGAAGACCTAGACAACATTTTCTTTCTCCAGCCTTAGGACCTCTCCTGCATATTTGCCCATTGTTATTCTGAGCCCTTTGTCAAAGTGCTTTTAAATGTCTTTCTTATTAGAGACATTTTCAAAACCTGATTAACCAGTTGAGGTTTGGGTTTTTTTTTCCAATAGCATCAAACAAAGAACACTTATTTCTTACACCCCACATGCTCAAACTGATTCTGACATCCAAAGGGAACACATGGAACAAATAGTTGGTGTCCAAGTATTTCTGCTTGGTAGAGTGCATACCGAAATGAAAAGAGAAGTGGGTATTTTTCAGGTGTGGGTGCTTGGTGGGGACACCTAAGGGAACCAACACCCTTTTTGTCAGGTGCTTAGGTACTCAGCCAGGCCCCCAGCAAGGCTTAGGCACCAAATGCCTTTGGGCTCATGCGCTGGTCTTGGGCCCCCAGAAAAAATCAACACTTTATTCTGAAGGTGCCCACCTTGACTGTCAGGGATATGTTACATCTTGACTTCCAAATTGTTTAACGATGATATTTCTTACCAAGTAAAGGCATCAAACGGAACACAAGTATGTATTGTTACTGGTTGCTAGAAACAATAGATGGGTACCGCTAAGATACAATTTTCCATAGCGCTAAAATACAAGTTGTGCAGATGGATCTCCATTGCCTTTGAAAGCAGAACTACAAATTTCACTGTGAATGCACCTATCTCAGAGTGGCCTCAATGAAAACCACCTTCCAAACCACTTCAGGATCTCTCTTAGGAAATACACAAACAGTTTATAAGGCAGTGTTATATGACATCTCACATTATTCCTCACAGAAGAAATAAAAAATTATTCAAAACCGCAGAGTTTGCCAAAATAAATCACTCATCCATGAGAAAAACACCTGATCCTGCAGGAAGAACAGTCCAGCAGTGGAGTACATGCAAGGCCGTGCATCACTTAGCTTTGTGGATTTGTAGCCACTAGGACCATGCCAACAGGAGCACTCAGGATATTTACAACAAGATTTAAAACAGCTGATGCCAGAAGAAGGGGAAGGAGGTAGAGTCACTGGTGCAGAAGCTTCCACAGACTCCCTAAGCCCCGGTAGGAGCTGCCTCTAACAGCTGTGGGCAGTCCTTGTGGTTGCTTCCTCCAACTCCCATCACCATCCTAATTCCTTTTACTTTTTTTTTAATGGCTGAGATAAAATTTCAAGGTGCTCCTGTCTGCTAAAACTCATGTTAAATGTTAACACTGCCTGATTTGTCACGGGAGCATCTCCTCCTCACTGCAGAAACACAAGGAGGGAGGTGAGGAGGAGCACTTCCAGACACCGGGCTGGGGACAGGGACACAGCTATGACAGGTTGCTAATCAAGGGCTTCTCAGTCCTTTCTAAATGCACTCTCTCACAGCCCAGCAATTACTGAATAAGAGTGTTTCTGACAAGGAAACTGATTTATTCCCAGCACACCCTGTGTATCAGGAGGGTGGGATTGAGGAGGCCACAAGCAGGTACCAGGAACGATCCAGCAGCAGCAGCACGGAGCCCCATTTATCCCAGGGAGAGGGAAGTGTGCCCAGGGCTTACCTTTCAGAGCTGGGGTGGCAGCAGCAGCATTCCATGTCCTGCCCTGCCATCCTCTGTCTCCCACAGACACCATCGGTGGCCAAAATTCCCTCTGCATGGGGTCACACAGAGCACAAGACAGGATCCAGCATTTGGCAGTTCATTTTCGCTGTGCCACGGCAAAGACAGGAAACGGAGATACCTCACGGCTGCAAGGAAGCATTATAGAGATACCAGTGACTCCACATACAGAGGATTTTGTGCCTCCCTTGAATTATTCAATTTGAGAGAGATAATAAATGCTAGAAGTACCGCATTGAGCAGAAGCTGCCCAAGGGATCAGTTCTACGTTTATTAGTATCTTTTTTGTGCTGCTGGGAATACAAATTAATAAAAGTTGTGACAAAAGGGTAATGGGATTCCTGGGGTTTCCCTTTTACCCTGCTGTACCTCGGTGGGCAGATCACTCAGATCACTCAATGAGCTGACTGCCCTCACCTGGGGTGCGAGGAAGGGGAGGTCTGTTCTGTTTGGGGATGAAACATGGAGAGAAGGGATGTTTAAGGCCCATTGCCACAGAAAGTTCATGGGACCTTGGTTCCCCATCCTGATTGAATCTACAATAACATGTCCTTCTTGATAAGTAGGTGATGGATGTGAGCAGACTTTGCTGTAAGATATCTAGGAAGCAAACAAAGACCTCTGGAAACGCACGTCTGCTATCACAGAAATCTGCTTAAAGGAGTTATTTTGGAATCAAGTCAAAATGGTTTCTCTTCTGCCCTATTCTTTAATGCCAACACAGCCCAGAAAAGCGTATGAGTTAAATGCAGTTTGATACCAAATACCTTCTACTTACCCCTCTGAAGGAGTTCTCCTTGCAGGCTTTACCAGTGCAAAATATATCTCTACAGAAGTGACCCTTCAAGGGTTTGACAAATTTCCAGGTATGAGTGGAGGAGGGGAAAAATAAGACCAAAAAACCTTGACCTTTAAAAGAACAGGCCTGCCAAATCCAAGGGACAATTTTCATGAAATGGAGTGTTAAATCATTCAGTGCTTTTCCTAAGCACAGGGTTCCCAGTTACTATCCTGCACCCACTTTGGTTTTATTAATTGCTAATTCCTATTAGCCTTTCCTCATCAGATGGGAGAAGAGCAGGTTTCATGTGCTGCAGTTACAGATCCACCTCCATCAGGGAGACAAAACGGAGGCCACCCCGGCTCCCCGGGACCAGCCTGAGGCAGTGTTGCACGCACAAGGTCCTTCTGAGCCACCTTTCCAGCATCTCAGCTCCCTCTGGGACGCGTGGCGCTTGGTGCCACCCCAGGAGGTGCCGGGCTTTGCTCAGGGCTCCTGCGGAGGCTCGTGACAGACGAGCTTGACAGCCTGCGCCGAACCAGGTGACTGAGCATTAGCGAGTGCAGGCGCTAAGTAAATCTCATTCCTAATCCAAATCGCTTTTGATAAGAACAAAAGCTGTGTGCAAATGAATATTTCCATCTTATTTCAAATTCTAGGTTTCAACTGCAATATTAATGCTATTTTACAGTGTAATTTACTTGTAATAATATGTCATTATTGCCATTTTACAGTTTTCTCTTAAAGTAGTAAAGAAAATGGTTTAAAAGGCACAAATAGCTGCAGCACAAATCTCCATTCAGCCCCGGAATCTGTGCTTTCCCGTCAGAATGGCACGTAATTGAAAACAATGACATCCCCAATGCGCTAAACACTCCAGTCATTAACGCATTTTTATTTTGGAATAAAAGAGCACACTTACAGCTTTTTTCCTAAATAGTAAATATAAATTAAACATTTCTCTTCTGTTCTCGGAATGGCATCTGCCAAGTGAAGCCAGGGCTGACCTCAAACACTTTCCAAAGCGTGTCTCAAACCAGCACACTGGGTTTAGACACAAACCTCCCCAAGGCAAAGAGCCTGCCTGCAACACCCAGCGCAGCGTAAAGGCAGCCTGCAGCAGGAGAAGTATCCTTACCTGGAGACAAGCTCCTGAGTACCAGCTGGCCGTGCCACTGGGATGACAGGAACTGCAGAAAACTCAATCGTAAGCCTTCAAAAGCCAGGCTGCAGCCTGGGGTGCAGACGTGGTGAGGAAGAAGGCATCGCTCAGTGGAGAAGACCTACTTCATACACGATACATGTAATTTTACACCAGTTATGCTTTCATTTCTCCTGTGTATATTTGGATGAAAACCACTAGTCCTCTTGATGTGTGAGGGAACCCACCATGGGGCAGAGCTGACAGTCAAAATCTTTGCTCTGTGAAAGGCTTCAGGATCCCACTGTTACTTATGAAAAATATAAAGATGTCAACAGTTGGACTTAAAATAGCAACCTTCTCTTGGTAGGAACTTGAAAACCCTATTTATGCCTTGCACAGATATCCGGCACCTTTCCATGTAAGAAGTGTCCTCACAGCTCTGTCTTGCATGCTGCATGTTCCCAGTCCGCGGACAGAGGGATGGGAGCTGTGGTTGACAGGAAGGGAGGCACAGAGACTAATCCTCCAGGGAAAAGTCTTTCCTTCAGTCTGTGTGTGGGACACTTCCACGCAACAAGGTCACACCACCACACTGCTTGGGCACAAACCTGACCTACGGGCAGTCCTGAACACACCAGTCCTGTAAGCTGCTGGGGAATTTGCCTGAAGACCAATGAGCAGAGGGGACATGAGGGTTTGGCTGCCAGTCAGAAATTAAAAACCTCTTCATATAAACATTTTCACCCTAACACAGCAAGTGAAGAGGCACTTCAAAAAACAATTTTCCATTTTGATTAGTCTTTATCCTTGCTTACTTTGTGGCGTACCTGCTTCTGTGGCCAGATGGTTGCAACCATTTGGTTCATCAGGGTGGAGCCGAGTCAAGGGACACACGCTGGCTGTGCGAGGGAGTCTAAAGACTGTTACAGACTTCTCCAGAAGGATTCCCACTGCTTTTCCCCCACCACAACACTCCACAGCCAGATGGGGTGAAGGCTGTTTGGGATCCACATGGTCAGGAGGGTTGTAGGTTACACACCAAGTTGTCTACTGATGTCTGGGGGTTTAAACCAGCAACGACTATTGTTGAGCAGCTGTGAGATTTGCACTGCATTTCCAGAAAATATCATTTCTTGGTGTGATCTGAATTTGGCAGAAAAATATTTAATGGCTGGCAAAACATTAGTAAACAAAAGCAGATCAAGATGATGTTGTTACAATAACAGATTACATTACTATTCCCTGTCCTCAGGAAAACCCTGATTAGACCAAGATCCTCACGGGGTCTTATGAATAAGTCAGGAAAGGGCTCTAATGACCCTGCGTGAGAGCGTGTGAGCTGCAGCGCAGCCAGCGAGGTGCCAGGTGCCTCTCGGAAACAGGCACTAGCCTGGATGACTAACAGCAGTTATCACAGGGGTTTGTTGATTTTCTTTAATAATTTGGGCCAGATTTTCTACTAGTATAAAATAGCACTGCTCTATTGGAGCCAAGAGAATGCTGCCAATTTATATCAGCAAAACCTGACCCTTAGTCTGTTTTTAATCTCTTTTTTTATGCAAGTCTTCATTATCTTATTGAAGAATTGTACCTCAGCATCATAGTTTTGGCTGGATTGACCAATCAGAATGACAGGTGGTCCTTCCCCCCTCAAGAAAAAGAGAGGACAGGAAGAGATTGAAGAGATTTATGAGTTTAGGAAAAAACAAAACAAAACAAAACAAAACAAAAACCACAACTAAACTACTTTAATGAAAACATAAATAAACAATGAAATAATAAATAAAATAAAATAAAAATTAAAAAAGGAAAAAAGAAAGTATACTGTCTATACAAAGCCATATCAAGCTCCCAGGATGATGATCACATCACCAGCAGGTATCAGGAAAAGTCCTAGACTGGACTCAGACGCTGGATTCCAGATCCGCAATCAGGAATGCTCATATCGGGATCAAAGGGTCCTCCTCGGACATCAGCCATTGAAGAAAGAGAGAGATGACCCTTTGATCCCTCAGCTTTTATACCAAGAACAATGCAGATGCGATAGAACCCTGTTGGTCAGTTTTGGGTCACCTGTCCTGTGCGCTCCTCCCTGCAGGTGTGACCCCTTTACGCTTTTCCACTTCCAACCCTCCAACAGGGCAAATAACGAAATTACCTGACCTTGGTTGTTCTAGCAATAAGTACAAGCAAGGGCCTCTCTGCACCATTCCTTGGTAAAATCAGGTTTTATCACTGTGAGAGTGAACAGTTTCTGACAATGTGCTGTTAATTTCAAAGTTTAGTTAGTTAGAAGAGGCCCAGCTAAAAATGTAAATTTACAAAACAGAAAATTAGTTCTGTTTTACCTCAAAGCAGGACACTCATTCAGAGTATTCCCCACTACAGGGACAAGCACCAGACTTCTCCTGTATAGGAAGCTCCAATAGCTGAAGTATCCTTCCACCTCTGCAAGCACACCTAGCATTGATTGCTGATCCTAGATATTGAATTGCATAATTACTGTACTAAGAGAAAATTACTTTTTGCTTGTGAGAGTCAGGACAGCTCTGAATCCATGAATGACTCACCCTCAGGCACTGGTGTTTAATTTATGAGCTATTTATCTCCTTGCACACACCCCAGCACAAACAATTATACTTAGTAATTTGTTGATCTTATCAAGGCTGTTTAATGTTACTATTGCTACCTCCAATAATGCTGTGCTTTGAAATTTAAACAGGATTTATAACCAAATTTGGATGCTTTGCACACAATTCAGATTTCGGAGAAGTTTAACTCTTTGGCAGCTAAAAGGTTTTGTGTGCAATTTTCAGAGGACAGCAAATGTTGCACCTTTTACTGACAAATTTGGCGAGGTGGCTCTTCAGCAGCATCAGAGCCCCTGGTAAGAGCTAGCTTGGTCCTTGCAGGGCATGGGTGAGTTTTCCTAGTGAGGAGGGGAGAGGGGAGCAGGTCCCTGGTGCTGGGTCACAGCACCCACGTCACTCCCATCCCTGCAACACTTTGGGCAGGCAGCAGTGGCTAGATGCCTTTAAAGCCTGGGGCCACCGTTCACACACCAAGCCGTGGTGTCCTCCCTGAGAGCCCATCCTGCTCCAGCTCACTCCTGGAATCTTAATATGTGGGGAACAGTCTTCCTTATTACAGAATGAGGACTTTATTAACCTGTAAATTATTACATACTTACCATAAATCAAACTTCATGGACCCCTTTGTGTGATCTAACCCTCTTTGTTGTCAGGGTAGGTACCAAATGTGGGGCCACACGGTCTTCCCTGAGGCTGTGCTTCAGCTGGAGGCAGCTTCTCTGTGCAGCTGTGGTCCTGAGATGGAGAAAGTCCTCACAAACAGGTTTCCCAAATCCTCCTCGCAAACCTTTCCTCCTCCTTGCCTGCTGCCGTGACCGTCAGGCTTGTGGAAACAGAGCAAGAGAATTCGGTATAAGATGCACAAGCAGTGCAGGGATTTCACTCAGTGCTTTCAAGTCCAGGTTTCACTTATCTATAACATCAGCCCAGGAGGTCCCGCCTTGGCCAGGTGGGGGATGTGCTGGCAGCAGTGGGGCGAGGGAGCTGCTGAAGGGTCTGGGTTGCTGGAGATAAAAAACATTGTCAACATAGAGCGGTGCTTCTCCCATCTCCACCTTCACCAAACCAGCCCTCAGCATTTTACTTACCTGTGTTTGGCCACACCCCCAGATATAACCTTGACCTTTGAGAATCTCCCTGTTGGGCCGAGTTCCTGCCCCACAGGGCCCACCGGTGCCAAAGCCCTTCCCCTCCTGCAGCAGCAGCAGCACAGCGAAGGGCAGGGAAGCCCCGGTGTCCCTGTTCAGCCAGCCCAGATCTGCCGGCCCATGCAATTTCCAAGACTCAGATGAATGTATTCTGTTACCTTACACGCCACATATGCCCTTGCAACAGCCGCAGGTTTTATTTTCTGCATGGTCTATAAAGTTCTTCTGTGCTGAGCACATACATTTTGTGTGTAGAAATGAAGCGCTGCAGGCGTTCTGTACCTGCACGGGGCCGTAATGAGCTCTGATGAGCAGGCACCTACCAAATCATCGGTTCATGATGCCGAGCACACACATGTAACTTATTTCACAATATGCAACACGCTGCCATATGTGCCTGCTCCCACGGATCGGGAACGGGCACTACCTGTAGGCAGAAGCCAAGAAATAACTGCTTCAAAGATGGCCTTAAAACGCAGAATTGACTTTAAAACTTTCAAAGCCCAGCCAGCCCAGCGCTCTTTCAATCCCGTTGGGATACTCCAATGAATTCCACTAATTGGTTATTATTATTATTATCTTTTCAAAGCCGCTGGTGGTTTTCTGAAGTGAAATGGTGGTTTAGCATAATCAAGCATACAGATTTAGTATGAGGGTGCAAAAATTCAAACAAGTGATTATTAAACAATTACCAACTTCTAATGATTCCCTCCCCACCCTTCACCCTCTGTGAGCTGAGTTCACTAGTGGAGGGAAATGTTAAAATATAGCTAAAATCTTTTAAACTTAGAACCTTGCCACACACACTGCAATTTTACAGTCCTATCCTGTCCCTGCTAGAAACAATGCTCAGTGTTTAAACCACCCAACGGAATGGGGCATGTGTCATCACCGCCAACCACCACAGTCAGGACCACCAGAGCTCTGCGAGGTTGGCTTGGACAAGCCTGGCAACCATAAGAATATAAAAAGCTGAACTGAGAGAGCACATTGCTCACACCTTTGAAGCTACGAGGCTTCCCTGCCAGCTTGCTGGTGCAGAGGCAGGAGGAGCAGAGCCCACAGACTAAACACTAGGGGGCTGCTGCCCAGCTAGGCAGCCCCTGCCCACAGCACCTACCACTGGGCCACTACAGGCAGCATCAATAAAGCTCCAGGAGGTGTTCAGCAGAACTACCCCAGCTACCACACAGCTGCTCCAGCTGGAAATCTGGGAGATTGGTTCCCTGGGAGAAAGGGACCGAAATGCGGTTTACAACATGGTGCTTTCAGCACAGGTTGCTCTGGCCTCCAGAGTTCCTGATTAACCAGGCTCTGCAAGCTGGGAAGAGATCAAGGTGAGCTTGGGCCATGAAGAGGAGAAGATAGATGGAAATCTGCAGCAGGTAAGAAAGAATCCTTCAAGAAAGCTAAATAATTTGAATCATAGAATGGTTTGGGTTGGAAGGGACCTTGAAGATCACCGAGTTCCAACCTCCCTGCCATGGCAAGGACACCTCCCACCAGAGCAGGTTGCCCAAAGCCCCATCCAGCCTGGCCTTGAACACTTCCAGAGATGGGGCATCCACAACTTCTCTGGGCAACCTGTTCCAGTGCCTCACCACCCTCACAGGAAAGAATTTATTCCTGATATCTAATCTAATACTACCCTCTTTCAGTTTAAAACAATAACCCCTTGTCCCATCGCTACACGCCCTGAGAAAGAGTCCCCCCTATCTCTCCTTTAGGTACTGTAAGGCCGTTATAAACTCTCTCCAGCCCTCTGATTATCTTTGTGGTCCTCAAATTATAATAATGCTACTACCTCCACAGGGCTGGGCACAGTCAATGAAAGAGCAAATAAACATGAAATTAATTATTATTTTTTTTTAAGTAAAGATTTAAACCAAAATACAGAACTGGGAAGGACATTAAAGAGATTATGCTCTTTACCGGTGGTCTGATGATAGCATTTGAGGAAAAGTTGCTTTGAAGAGGAGGCAAGAACAGTGGTGTGGGGTCAGATCAGAGGCTCACCCAGTCCAGCAGCCTGGTGTCTGACAGTGGCCAACAGCTGCCTGACAGAGACAAGGCACACATACCAGTTCTTCTCCCAGCATCCAGCAGTTTGGGATGCAAGGACACTCCAAGTGCAGGGGCAATACTTTCGCTTTAAACAGTTTGGGTTTTTTCTCCAATAAACACCCCCTCCCATGGCTTTGTCCAAGCATTTTGAACCCTTGCCAACCTTCAGCATCCCCATTGCCTTGTGGCAAGAACAAACAGCTGAAATGATGTAAAGTAAGTGTTTTAAGCTGTCACCCACACAAGCCTGAGCACTGAATGTATGAAAACATGGACATCCTTCAGTTCCCCTGTGGAACATTCTGACCTCAAAGATGCTCGAACAGCAGCCAAGAGATGCCCGGCTACATTTGGGTGGCTCTTACCTTACTGTTTACTTAATTTTTCAAATGGTCAGACAACCAGACCAGAGTTTCAGGCCTTTAGGTGGCTATTTCTGGTTTACCACTGAGCACACCCGCTCTCTGTTTTACTTTAGGCAACATCCTATGGAAAGAGTTTCATGTTTTATCTGATACATCAATGCACACAGGTAGCCCAAGCTTGCTCCCCTTGTGCTGTTCCAGGAAACTCTGATTAGGATAGAAAACTGTATCCTACATGATCTGTTTATCTGCGGGCACAAGTAGTCCTTAAAATTTAGATTTTCAATCTTCTTTCTTCTTCTTAATGATCTGAAATGTCACAAATTGGAGGTGGGAGGTGGGGCAAGCACATTGCCTAGACGCTGCTGTTGATGCTGCCACTAAAAGACAGCAGTAAGCTCTTTCTTGCCTATAGCGATGTTTTTATTTGACCAGGAATGTACTTTTAAAGGCAAATCTCCTCAACACATCTCTTCACACACACAGGAGCCTCACAGCAGGCAGACTAGTTAGCCCTTGGGTATCTCATGGCAAACTAGTTCTCTTAAGACTCTAGTGGAAACCACACTCTGACTCCTCATGAGACAAGCCTGCAACGAGTCCCAGGTAGCCCCTCAGGTACCTGCTGTGGCAACATCGGGTCCTCTGGGCCAAGCATTTTGTTCTCCAGGTCTACTCCCGGAGTCACCCCAGATGCCCGTGCAGGCACAGCTGCTTTCACTGACATCTCCACATCACTTTCACTCTCTTTTGGTCAGTTTGGAGGCAGGCAGCAGTGATTTTCCTGTGCCACTAGCGAGCATTTCATCCCAGACACAAGCCATCGTCGCCTTGGCTATTTGGCACCAAGGAATGGCAAGTGAAGCGGACAGGTTAGTACTCCTCCTTACTCCTCCTCCGCCTTTGCAAAATCCCCTACTTTCCATATTTTGGAAGAGCAAGCCTACCATGTTTTCTCACCCTTCTCCAGCTGGAGAAATGAAATGTCTCCTTCTACTCCCCATCAGTGATCTCTGCTCACTGGGGATGATGAGAGTGAAGAGCTCACAGGTAGATTTCACTTTTTTCTTTTCTTTTCTTAGACAGTGTGAGTAGGACGGATACACTGCACCTGGAATCATCTCTGTGGGCTGAAACACATAAATAATGTGTGCTTGGCTTAAATTAAATCACAATTCTATTTAAAACAGAGTGCTTGAGACTTGCTACATTTATCTACAAGTTTTTAGGAGTTGCACATCTTAAATGCATAGACCCATAAAAGAGAAACACAGGCTGCACATATCTCATGGCAGCTGCCACAAGTCACCAGTGGTAGGAGTAATAAAGCTTATCAGATTATTCTTTTAATAAAACTTGGGTTTCTTCTGGACTAAGTGCTTAGCTTTAGTAGTTAAAAGAACATAAGTTAAAACAGCTGAAGAGATAAACTATCCAGGCAAGTTAGTAAGCTGAAACAGAAAATGTTATAGAATATATATTTGTAAAGATGAGGCAAATATTTTGTTTTCTGCTTTCAGAGTATTGTAATAACTCCAAAAAACACCGTCTATCAAGAACAACTTAGTTCAATGCTTTATTATTTTTAGAACAAGGAGGTATCGTGAAGCACACCCATTCAAATCTACACAAGTATGTCTTATTAAATGTAACTAAGAGATGCAAATCCACAAAGCAATCCATTAATTGTGCTGTCCTTCCTAACAGCTTCTTCCCCGACACGTAGTAATTAGGGAGCACGGGAATATTTTGGAAAGCAGAATGAATTTGAGACAGGACAAGAGAAGAGGTTTCAGCAGGTATCAGTGCAGTCAGAGGTTACTTCTTTTTCCCCAGCACACGCACTGCGCTTCTCGCTCACCTTTCATTGCATCGAAAACCCAGCGTGAGCCCTCCTCTGTTGCGAGCACCTTGCTGACTTCCAAGAGAAACGGGTAGGCTCCGTTTTCTTTTGGATTTGACTTTTAACACAACATTTGGTGGTCCTAATCTTTTCTCAATTATGAAACATCAAAATAATGCCAAGAACAAATACCAGCTGCACCAGGGAGATGATACAAAAGAGAATTTCAAGGGTTCCAAAACATCTGAAGTCCTAATTTCCCTGCTTTACAAAGCTCTCCCTTTTCCTGCCATCACAAAAAAAAAGGAGGCACTCTTTAAAACATAATCAACAACTACGTATTGAAGGCATCTGCCCTCTCTCTTTCTCCTTAGTGCGACTAAAGGCAAGGTGCCAACGTTTCGACAATGAGCCCCGTGGCTCTGGCTGACCTGTGCCTTACTCTGTCAGAAATGAGCAACGAAGCTCAAAGGGGGTGTCTCAAGGGACAGGACACAGGACACCCCCAGCGCTCCCAGTTCCTTAAACGCAGAGGGGAGGTTAGCCAGGGATAAACTGTCTTCCCGGAGTTTATAGCAAGCAAATCTACCGGAGTGACGGGAGAGGTCTGGCACAGCAACAAGCCGCGGGTAACACCAGCGTCTCCCCCAGCCCTGACCCCACAGAATCTGCAGCTGAAACCACCGGCGCTCAAAGTCAGGCTGTTTTAAATACATCAAACATACCACAAGTCAGGGCAATTCTGCAGCTTGCATTGAAACAACCAACTTGGCTTTGTTTTTGCCAACAACTTACTCTTCCGTGTCACCCAAAAAGAGTAGCTCTCCCTCATGGTTTAAGGGGTAAAAAACGGCTGCAGCCTTATTTCAGCAGAACGACTTACCTCTCCGTCAGAGCATGACCTCTTCCTTCACAACACTATCTGTGTCACCCTCCGCTGGCCTGAAAACCAGACCTGGGAGGACAACACACGACATCAGGCACCGCTGCTCCAGCCTCCACAATTTAATAATTTCAAGGCAAGAATGAAATACTTTTCCAAAACAATTTGAAAAAAAAAAGATTCGGTCTCAAAGACAATGTGATTTTTCTACATGTATTTGTTTTCTCCAGTAAACATGATTTACGCTGCATCATTCTTATTATCCTTACTATCATCTTTCAGTGAATGTCCATCTACAAATTCATTAACTTTTTTGAGACAAATCATTGGCATCCTAATCTTCTGATTCCCATGAAAGACTCACTTTCGAGATACAATTGCAGCTGCCCCACACTGCCAGTTACTGTATCATACACGTCTTAAAATTCTGTAATCAGCATCCACCAGGTGCCGTATCGCATTCAGCACACCACAGTCAGTCAATACAGACATCCCCAAACACACCAAGGCTGGTTTTGTCAAATGTTTTATTGAGTGTAGACATCTGGAGTACTGTAAAACATGCATTATCTGTAGATTCAAAAAGGAGCAAGCCACATTGTCCTCACTGTCAAACGTGTCAGGCTTGGCATACATGATGGAGATTAATGAAGTATCATGAGAGTAATATGGTTCCTGAAAAGCTTCTACAATTTGGAGTAGGGTCTTAATCGTTTGAAATGCAAAGCTGTTCACATTTAGTGAACTTGCATGTTCACTGAAGGCGCCATATTTTAATTCAAAACAAACAAGAATAATTTCACTGGGGGGAGGGGAAGTTCCCTAGGTAGAAACTGTATGCTTTTTGTTTCCAGATATTCCATTCTAAATAGAAATTCATACGCTTTTTGAAGCAGCACAGTTTATTTCTGAGCAATGAACAACATCTGATATTCATTTCTTCTTGGGTTGTTGAGGTGTATTAAATTTAAAGAAGATAATATCTCCATCCTCCACTATGTAATTTCTGCCTTGTTGTCTGTATTTTCCAGCAGCCTGTAAACAGAGCAGACAAAAGGAAAATGGGTTATTTCATTAAACATTTTACAGCATTTTCAAATTGTAATTTTAAAATACATTTTGGTAAAGAAATGGCACTACTTCAGCTTCTGAGTTTGACAGCCACAATATTCCCTCAGTTTGACATACTTTGGTTTTACATACATATAAAAGACACACAAAAAGTAATTTAACCTCCACTGCATCGGCAGTGGTTAAACGCCATCGGCATTATAGAGTGGTAAATGTGTAAATCCTGGCAAGTCTTAAGATAAAGGACACTAAAACAACTCGATTTTTTTCTTTTTTTCTGGATTTCAAGGTTTCATTTTCTTCATCTAAAAAACCTGCAGATGGCAAACACTGGCAGCACTATGGCTGGAAGGGCAATCTGCACCAGTTTGCACGGTGGCTGCGTGGCTGTTACACTGGTACATGAACTGCTTCTGAGCGGCTCCAGCAAAGGACAAGCAAGTTCTGTCAAAACTAAGGACAGACGCACTATGCAAAAGTCACAACTGTATGTGCCTCGTGCTCCGGGCAGGGCTCCCTTGTCTGCTTGTGCCCAGATAATGAAAGACTGAGGAGCACAAAATACAGGCTCCGTTTTTCTGTCAGAAATTTCCTTTAGAAGAAATTTGCTTCAGAAGGACAGATGTAAGAGCAGGTAGGCTGCGAAACCAGGGTACAGGAGAAGGCATACAGACCAAAGGCATGAAAAGGAAATTCGTTATGAAAATGCTGTACTTGAGGAGAGCAGAAAATAGGCAAGGAATCTATTAAATAGCAGTACTCTCCACATTAAATTTATTATTATATTTTTCTGTCTTTATCTCATTGCAATTAAACCCGGTATTACAGAGGCTACAGAGAAGCTGTGGCATTAGGACTGACAGCCTGGGCGGGAGGTGGTCTGCAGAAGCATTTATCTTGAAAAGTGATCTACAATATGGAAAAGTTGAGAGCTTCTGCTTTAGTTCAATAACCATTCCTGTTTTGAAGTTTTCTCTTGCAGGAGAAAGTGCTTCCATGCAAGACCTCACTGTGCCATTATTCTCAATGACACTATCTCAGTGGTGGCACGCTAAGATCCCATTACAGGAAAGCTGTTAACTAATGACCTTAGTTGCAGTAGAACAGATCAGATTAATGGTACATAGTTAACTTACACACCTTTCTTTCACAAAACCTGCTCTGTAAAGCAACGCATTTCCCCATATTGCTGTCTAGGAATTTAGAGGCTTGATAACCTTCTTGCGTCGTTCCTTATTTAAATGTCACCAGTGACGTTAGTCCACAGAAAACTGCAGATAGAAGCCTCGACAATAACTACACAGTGCAACAGTAATTGACCTTATCCCATAGGACAATATTGATAAATAATAAATAGTATTTTGCAAATGTTTTTATATCCCTCCCCTCCCCCGGAAATTTGTTTTGACTATAAAAGGTTTACTTTCAAGTAGACTTAGTAGTTCTTTCCTTTGAAGATCTTAATAATGCTCAAAGTTGAGAGTAATTAGACTAATTGACGGCATAAACACTAATAAAACGGTGCTGTAAAAATCATCAGCAAGTGCAAGCTGCAGACACAGGTACAGAGACATTTTACAGTCGAATACATTTATTACTCAGAAGTATTTGTAGAAAAAACTGACCTCCACAAAGTAACAATGCAGATTTTTTTTAGCACAGTATTACACGCTGTCAAAGCAGCATAGACTTCTTTAATTAAACACATTTTGACACACTAATGCAAGTTTATGTATTTTTGTTACCAGTTTACTGTTAATTAAAAGTGACAGTGTTCCTTTAAATTCTCCAGAGACCATTTAATCCATTTCCATTGCTATCAGAAACACTGGTTGAAAAAATCAATACCCATTTGTGAATCTTGAGTATGTATTAAACAAGACACGTCTAACCAGTTCATTTGCACTTGAAAGCAGCCATCTGTAGAAGCCAGCTTTGCCTAAGCAGATATGATTGCTAATAATGTGATATCCCTGTAGACTACAAAGCCCACACAGAGCTATTCAGTGTATAGTTCACAGCACTGGCATTAAATTAGTTATGCTGTACTGGTGTTAGACACACACAAAATCAAACTTAAAAATCGATCAACTTGATAACATACAAAGCAAGCAACTCCCCTTACCGCTGCTATTTCAGTTGACTCCTAAAAGCTCCCAATTTTAATTTTGAAATTTACCAGCAATATAAAAGTAATCAGTATTGTGTATGGCACGAAACATTGTATTAAATGCAAATTAGAAAAGGCTAGAGTAATATAACATATTTTTCTAAGAGCACGGGATTTTTTTTTCTAACCTTGATTCACAAACTGAGTAACAAATGCAGATATGCTTGCTTTACAGATACTTCAAAACAAGAAAAAATTAACCATTAAATTGTAATTTGAACACAGAAGCTTGATATCTAGAATCTTACATTGTGAAAAGTGAATAAAAATAGATAAGCAAAATACTTAGAGATGAATAGGTATTAACTGATACAGCTTCTCAGGGAAAACAGATTTGAGCATCAAAAATTGTTGCTGGCAAAATTTGAATCTTGGTTACATAAAGTGGTTTCTGACTGCAGAATATGAGATTTATTTATAGCTGTGGTTTCACTTTACAACTACAACTCTACTTCCCTTTTCATAAGGCAGTTCACATGCCGCAACGAACCAATTATACTGGGATTTTTTCCCCCCTCACTTCCTGGGGTTCAAACAAACCTATTAAAGTCCCGCTGCTCAGTATGATCTTCCTTAGTGATACCACTGAGAATAAGCTGAATCTGGAATCATAGTTTTGCATACCTTTCAAGCTATCAAATAGCAAACAATAAAGCTGAACCTTTTAAATTCTTTAACACATTATACATGTAGGAGCCTTCAAATACTGAGATTGATTAAATCAAACCAACGAGCTTTCTAACTGCAATTTTATAAAATACAAACATTAGTAAAACATCAAAAATGCCAAACGAGATATCAAATGTGCATGAAATACAGGAAAGTTTCTCTGCTTAAAGAAGCTGGAAATAATGCAATAGCAACACAGAGAATAACAGCCTCTCTTACAACATTTATTTGCCATGTACGGGTTCATTTCATATTTAATAACTTCAAACCAGATATAATTTGTCAGCTCTAAGAAGGGCACAACTTTGGGCACCCTATCAGTCTCTGCCCTCTAGCGTTGAGAAAGCAGATAAAACTCTTCTTAATACAAGTGTCACTACAAAGAAGTGTGAGCTCAAGAAAAAAGTTTCTCATTAAATATCTTCACTGTCTATTCAGTAGACAGTAGCAGGGAAACTTCACCTATTGTAATATACTTTTGTGGACTACATACAACAATTACAACAACCAAAGTAGGGCATGGCATTTTTTGAGTAAGACATCAAAGGGTGATTGAATTAAATACCGAAATGGCAAATTTTAAGATTCTAATTATGTCTAACAGGGTCTAGAACTGGAATCCACTAATTCTGAAAAAAATCAGATTTCCATAATACAGCATTTTCTTAACCATTTGCATCCGACATTCGTTAGACCTTCACTGTAAAAATCAAAACAAGATAACGCATTCTTAGAAGAAACAGATTTTCTGTGTTTCTTGCATTTTCTTTCAGAGGTGATTAAAAAAACCTGCTATCTTATCTTCAAAAATTGATTTTTCAAAACCAAGCTCATTTTAAAGCTTATTAAATTCTGAACACTAACACATAAACAGAGGGGGAAAAATTAGCACAGCATTTGGTCTTAGTGTTGACATTTAGTCCATAAACTGCCATATCCTGAATACTGAAATAGTCACATTCCTGTTCAGTAAGTTGGCACATGTGAATTCTTTCCTAAATAAAAGATGACAACAGATTTTGGTCTATTGCTAGAGCTGACTGCTAAGATTCACTCAGCATCAAGAACTTCTTCCCAGGGAAAAACAGGCTTGAAATGGAAAAAAAGTATATATGGAAGAAAGGAGAAGAAAAAGATGGGGAGCTCACCTTGACAGCAGCTTCCGAACCTCCTTCTTTAAAATCTTCATATTTCATTACTTCAGCCATAATAAATCCCTTTTCAAAGTCTGTGTGAATCTTCCCTGCTGCCTGAGGAGCCTTCGTCCCTTTCTGTCAAAGGAAAGACCGGAAGAAAATTAATTGCATTTCGGAAGATTGATTGCAGGAAAGAGGTTTCTCCTTTTTGATATGCCTTCAGGATCTGCTGGAACTTTGTTTCCTGTCAGTTAAAATGTCACGCACACAGCTGGGTAATTCTCAGTACCGGGACATCCAGATAGATGCTTTCGGCACAGATAAACCAACTGATACTAAAGAAGGGCAGCTTTGTTTTTCCTAATAGGTATCAACAGTCGTATTGATTTTAGAAACTATGATTGTGTTTTGTTATGGGATTCACTTCGATCCCTGGCTCTCCACACAGAAAGTGAAGAAAATAAAGATTTTTAAATAACTTTAAAATTTGAATTACTCGAGACTTTTACTTATGTCCAAATAATTTCAATTAAATGATAACATTCATTGGTGAACCACATTTGTAATCAAAAATGATTTATGGATCTCAGTCCCTACATACCAGCTCATTTTTTTTTTTTTCAGAATAATTTTACTAAGGCTAATACAGAACAAAATGAGTATTCTTACCAAAATGTCAACAACTGAATCACTAAAAAACAAAAAAACCCACAGGCAACTATTATAAGATAATTTAAGTTTATGCATAGAGGACAATGCATTATAACTGCATGCTTTAAATTACAAGGACATACATTCTGTGCACACACAACCATGGAGAGAAATTTGAGAAATAATGGTGACCTAAAGGCTGCTTAATAAAGCATGTTAAAGTGCTAAGGAGTCTGACAGTGTAAAGCACAGTTTTTACAATAAAAGATGTATTGGGTTAATATGGCTACTCACTGATGCTTACCTGACTAAATATCTTTGCACATTAAATCAAAGATACTTACAATCAGTCTTAAGATAAACCAGCTTTCAAATTTTCTAATAAAGAGCAAGCATTTCTCCTACTGAAAACAGTGGAGTTTCAGAATGTGCTTTTAAAAGCTACGGCAAGAATCAGAACAACAAAACTTCTGCTTTTATATTATTGTGGTAGTTCTATCAGGGACTCCAGCTAGCAGTTATCACGTAAAAGGAGATGAGTTGAAAAGGCTAAAAAAATACGTGTGCTTTTAGGAAAATAAGTTTAATGTGCTAAAATATATACACAAACATCTGTACCAGCATTAATAAAAATATAAATTTACTGGAAATTATGTTGATTAATGAAAGCGAATTAATTCCATTGAATGAAATTACACACAGCACTGAATTTCACTGCACAGCACCAAATACACTGATGCAAAAAATAACAGCTCAATGACAGATTCATCTCTCCAAAAGTTGACATTTTTGTAATTTTCAAGATAGAGTTTCTGACTACATGCATTTCAAAATATTTTTCAATACTAATCTTCATATTATAACATATTTGCATTCAAAGGCAAGCCACTACAGCTCAGCTCTTACTGTCCTCTGGGAATAAATTAGTCGATCTCTATGGCTATAATCATTCTGCACCAATATTTAAAATTCATACTATAATTTCAGGCATTACATAAGTTCCTGGATAAACATATAAAAGTACCAAAATAAACTAGGTCTATAATATTAAGTCAGTAAAAGACCTGAATTACTGCACACTGATTTTAGGTTTCTGAGCCCAACTGTGTATCCATGAGGAATATAATGATGTTATATTGCTTTTATTGCTGAAAATGTAATCCGAGTACAGCAAAGGAGGAATGAACCACCCGCAACCCAAACAAACTTAGTGAATACAAAATGAAAAGCAACATCAATTTCACTGCAGACAAACCCAGTCACACAGATTAAGCAAGCACAATACTGGTACGTCTTATCTCTGACCACAGGAGGAGGGTAGACAGATTCTACAGGATGAAGAAATTCAGACTATGTAATAGGCAGAATCAATTGTTACCTGCCTCAATCAATGCAGCTCCACTTTCACTGTTCAGCAGCTCACAAATAATTAAAGTTATCCTGGACAAAAACCTCATCTGTAATGACTAGCTAACCGCCACCATGACAAACTTCAAAGTCAGTGATATCAATCTGAATTCAATAGTGTGGAACTGGATATAGCTGATGAATAAGTATGAATCTTACCCTGATGGTCCATGCACGCACTTCATCTGGGCCTGCAGTGAAAAAGTATTCTAGTTGGAGTGCTGCATATCCAGCCTTAATGATCTTTGCTAAAGCACTGAAAAAAAAAAAATGAATCCAATTCATTCAACATATACACATAAACCAGCTAAATGCCCCGAGTAATCAATTTACAGTGAAAGATATCACATATTTTGAAGACACCGGGTCTACTTTTAAACACAGCAATAATCACAGAAGCCTTTTTCTTTGAACTCTCTTTAGAACTACTTTTTTTACTGCAGCATCATAAAAACAGTATTTTGATTTGTTTATTCAGCAGGATACAGAAATATGGGATATATTTAAATCACCCTATCAGGCAGCACTTTTGGTCTCATGCAATTTTCAGGACTCCAGGTCATGAAAGCATAACTGTTTGACTGAAATTCAATATTGAAGCAATTTATTATAGTTCTTGGGAAAAATTATGGCAAAATTTTCTCTACTGTCCCTATTCCCCATGAATGACGAAACAGTTTTGGTGATCATTCCTTCTCAAAAATATACATAACTAATACCTATGTTATAATTAAAACACTGTACAGAGATGACAGATGACAGTTAAAAACTTAATTTAAAATAAATCTTTTCACTCTGTCTCATGGTAAAGAAAGGAGAAGATTCTCTCTTTATAATGGTAATTACTCTGTCATTTATTATTCTATCAGCGCAAGCAATTAAATTACTGCAAGGAAATAGTTGATAATAAAGTGTAGGGAAAATGAATGCTAATTAACCTTTGTGTCATGTTCTCTTCCAGATACTTCTGTTTCTCCTCAGCACTCATATCTTGCAACTTGAGTTCCAAGGCCCCACTAAAAGGAATGACCAAAGCACCCGGGTCGTGCTTGTCCACCCACTCTTTAATTTTTATCAACCTGTAGACAACAAAGGGCACAACATTATCTTGTAGTGCATGCATGGCTGTACCACATTCATTATTATCAAGTAGCACATACATATTCATAAGAATTGCACGGTTTTATGATGCCATCTTTTTGTGTATTGCTTTCCAAGGTCAAGGCATTAACAGGCAGCAATTGCTTCAGGTGTACTCCATTAACATTTCACTGTTTCTTGGTTTCTGTTTGGCATTTAATCTATCAGAAATAGGTATAATTTGAGACAATAACTAGGTTTTTGGTAGAGGTTAAATACTTGCAATCTAAAATGCTAACTGATTAAAACTTTGTAGATATGTGGATGCACCTTTTTCTGAGACTTCTAAGAGTGCTATTTATCAAACATGGTAAAACTGGGGGTCTTCGTGGTTTTTGGTGGTTGTCTGGGGGGGTGCGGGGTTAAAGCATCTCAGTGGCTAGAGCCAGTGGTATTAGCAGACAGAAAAGAACACCACATTCTATGAACTCCTAGACAGCAAGCAGCACCCTGCTTTTTCTGGCTACTGATTTTGGAGTATGCCATAGTTTATCCCACCTTCCTACCATCTCCCCAGGACAAAGCTTCTAGATATTATACTGTTATTATTTTTAAATAAAGAATCAAATTTCCTATTTGTCTTCACCTTCAGTAACTGGCAGTATCAGTAATGGTTTGCTGTACATATAATAATATTTTTTTTTTTTTAGTTTAACAAAACTACAAATTTAGAGCCACAGATCTTCAGTACTAGTTTTTGAATATCCCATACTGCAAATACTATTTATTTTCAGTTTAAGGGAGATACTCAAATTACCTGTAAAGACTTCAATGTTATTTATAGGGCACAATTTCTGAACAGGTGTGAATAGTAAGAATGACAACTCTGTGTGCTCAGCAAGAAAACTCAAGAGGCATAGGAATATTTCCTGTACACTAAGACACAAAGTACAGTACTTTGGGTGCCGTAGATGTTTCAGACCTGAAGCACCCACATACAGCACAGGGTTTTGTGCTTGCTGAGTTCTTTTTCTTAGTCCTGCTAATCTCCAAGATTTAGACTAAGGTTTTAACTGCTATTATACTAAAGTGCTTTGAAACTGTGGCCTGCAAACCTTTAAATAATCAATGCAAATGTCACTTCAGAAAAAAAATGAACTGAACCACAAGTTCATCAACACACATTTGTCAAAGAAAATAGCAGGGGATCAGAGCTATTATGAGATTAAGTGCATGGCCCACTGAGTAGGGCTTTAGATGGGACAAAGAATATAAAAGTTCACTCAACAGTTTTCACACGTTTGTTATATAAGGCTGGTCTTCTATCATTTACTTATGTAAATACCCCATCAGCGGTTTTCAATCCTCATTACCCTAATCTTTTTTTCCTCCAGTTATCCAATGAAAATATAGTCTGGTATCCAAGACTGATACTGAAACACTACCGCCTTCAGAAAAGTCTAAACTGAAAATCACAATTAAGGTGCACTTCTGAATGTGACATGTGACATTTAACAGCATTTCTCAAACTGACATTTGTAGTTAACTAATTTATTTTGGCTAACAAACTGGATATCAAAGTTCAGAACTTATAAATGTCATCCTTTTACAGAAAATGTGTCTAGAAACGGATCTCCTATTCGTAGGTGTACTTCAACATCTGTGCATATATCCATTTTATTACTTTTTTTAAAATAAAGCATCTAACACCGGTCTTTGGACTAATTAAATAACATACCAAGTGAAAGACAGAGTGAAACATGCAAATTTGAAAAAGTAATGTCAAAAATTGGATTCAAAGTCTGTTTGGTAAATATGGTCATCGTAACTAACAAACTAAGAACTATTGTGGAACAACAAGATAAGAAATAATTACTTTGGCTAAAACACCAATTCAGAATAATAATAGTCTTAGACAGTCATTTTAACAGCTTTTCTATTGAGTCCTTAGAGGGATTATTTGCATTCCTCAGGTATTCTATTGTACAATTCAGATGAATAAAGACTTACAAATCATTCCTCTACCGCCAGTGTGAGACTTTGATCCACTGAATACACCATTGTACCTTAACTATAATTGGCAAAAAACCTGACAGTGTAGAGCATCACAAGCTTAATAACAAAGGAGAATATCTCAAAGTGTTGACAGATGATCTTCATAATGCAGGAGCAGAGCTGGTACATTTTAGCAATAAATGAGCACTGAGGTCTAAAGGTCTCTGAAGTGACTGACATCAGACCTGCTACAGCCTCACTAAAAGAACAAGGTACTGCATCCCACTCTGTACAGATTGGCGGGTTCTCTGCCTGAGTCTTTCACTTTTGAGACTTTCAATGTCACAGGAATTACTAAAAAGTATCAAGGAATTCCCCTAATCAAAATAAAGAAAACAACAAAAAAAGATAAATACTCAAATATATATACAGATATCTTTCTAAATGAGTTTTTCCCCAAACCAAAAATGCTTGATGAATAATCAATAAAGTAATAGTGTAAGTTTGCTTTCCTGTTAGGAATAACCAAGTGTGCTAAATAGAACAAAATTCTCTTAACAAGTGGTAACAATTAGTATCAAAGTCTGCTTTATTCAAACATGGAAGTGCTGTGTGTCTGGTAAAAGGACAGCATTAGTACAGTCACTTGGGCCTCTGTTAAGATAAGCAAATCCCGAAGTATCCCTCCATTATTTTATGCTGTACTTGTTAATGAATGATGAAGGGTATTGGGTTTTAGACTGACAGAAAAGACTACTGACATTTAAGAAAAATCTCAATTTGAAAAAAAGAAAACCAAAAAAAAAAACCAACCCCCCCAAACACTAAAATGTAAAGCAATGAAAAGTTTAAAAAAACACAAACAAAAAACCAAAAAAACCACATAGAACAGGCAGAACGAATGACCGTGATTAACAGCTGAAACCACTTTAAGAAACATAAAAGTGCTCAGGATTAAAACCCTTCTTGACAAAGTAAACTGAAAACTATGTGAATACAGTGTATACACTAGAAGTAATTAAAAGTATTCTCTTGTCTAATTAGGTTTTTATTATTATTAGAGTTAAAACTAAATCTGGATTATAAAATACAGAGCAGAAAGAAGAAAGGCGTAACAGGGAGGGATCTCTTGGAGCATTTCTGGACATCCACAGCCCTCCCCTATTGAGATGGCTTGGCTTTTCCCTCCAGGTGGCTCTGGGGAGAGGAGGAGTGTGCCAACAGCAACTACAGAGGGTTCCTGGATTGAAATTTGATTCTGTTTGCCACACATGGACAAAATATCCTTTCTGGAAAATAACACAGACCCAAGAGACAGTAAGACAACTACTCATTCTGTGATGGCAAAAAGAAAATCTTAAATATAAAGTTTAATTGAATATTCAGTTGAAAAGACAACTGTGTAAAAAGCTGACAAAAGAACAAAACCAAGACAAGAACAAAACCAGTTCTAAACAACTTGTAAGTGAAGGCAGCACTCAAAATCCTGACCAGGGAAATCAGCCAAGAGGAATTAAGAAGCTCACTTCACCTAACATCATTACTGTTGGCTGATAAGGAAATAAGAAAGGACAAAAACAAGTCAGCAATACCTACTACTAACTCAAAAAAGCTGTGAAGACCACAATGTTTTCTTGCCACTACTAGATTCCAAAACTTCATGAAGGCATCATTTAAGGGCACTCTGGTTTTTAAACTTTCCATCAGCCTGATAAGAAAAAAGCAAGCTAAAGAAGCCAGTGACTTCACGTGCAGAAGGATTGGGACAGCTACCAGAGTTACCTCCTGATATTAAATCAGGATTCAGAACAGACCTTGGAGAACAGCTTAAAAACGAGGGCTCTCACTGAGAAGGCCAATAAGCAAAGAGCACCCGAAAAGGGAGTTGTGCAGAAAGGAGTGTCTTCACTTTAAAATGGTGATGGTTCTTGAGGCAGAAGAAACCAAAACCTGCAGACAACCAAAATAAAGAGCTACAAAAGTTGCAGAATGTACATTAACTACAAATCGATATTTGACAGTTTCGCATGAGAGATCCAGCTGGGAACAGAGACAGAGTTCAGATGGAAATCAGAAGTAGCAATGGAAGAGAGAAGCTGCAGAGAGAACGTAAGCTCAGTGGACACCTGCAAGACAAGATGATCTGAAAAACTGACCCCTGAGAAGAAAGGTGATTTGTCAAAGTATGCTTTTGTACAAGCAAGACCAAAAAAAACTCTCATCTAACTCATGGAAGAGAAAAAAAAATGCTTTTCTGTTCTACACCTGACCTACGAGTGGAAATAAGCAGAAACAAAACAGCATGGCAAGGAAGAAGAAAATACCAGGCAGCACCACAAGAAGGAAAGTAACAAATCTAGGTAATGAGATCAAACTAAGTGATCAAAACATACAAAAGACCGAAAAAAGATCAACAGATAAAAGCGAAAACAAGACTAGCAATTCCAACAGGCTCTTCTCCGTGGCAGTTCTGAGCAACCCCAGATTTTTTAAGCCTTCCAAACTCAATCTGTTTAGTGCTTTGTTCCCAACATCTGAAAAGTTTTCCATATATGCAATGTAAATCACCTTTATTTCAATTTAAATCCATTAGTTTACTGAGTCTATACACTATGGACCAGGAATATACACTCCCCATTTCTTTACAGCAGCATTTCACATACTTAAAAATTGAAGTCTCTCCTTTTATTTTGAGTTTCCTTCTAAGCCACATACTGCTTCTAACTTTGAACCTTTTTCTGGACTCTCCAATTGGTCTGAAAGTTCCTGTATGCACAGAGTACACAACACGCTCCTCAGAGCTCTCAGTAATAATGTCTTACAAGTATTAAAAACAGCTGGAGGATTAACTCATAGATTTTTCAGGTGATTCCCCTGTTTATAAAACCCAGTAGAGCATTTGCTTTTTTTGTGATAGCACTGCACCATTAGCTTATGCTCAGTTTATAACTTATTGTATGATTCTGTTTGACTAGCTATTTTTAATACTATATTTGCATAGTTGATCATTCCTGCATAAAATTCTTCTCAGAAGTTGCACCCTAGCTCTCCTTTTTCTAATGATTTATTCTACTTCTTGAGATACTCCTAGTTTTGTTCTATTCATACCTGGACATCTCCGAGTTTGGGGTCATCTACAGATTTAACAAGAATGCTCATCATCCAGCTCATTAATGGAAAAACATAACAGTATTCAACCAGCAGCAGCTTCTGCAGATCTCATAATGAAATCTTCTTCCATTTGTAAAGAGAACCACTGATAACTACGCTTTGTGTATTATCTTCCATCCAGTCTTGTACACTCAACTTCCAGTAATTTCCATCTAGCCAATACCTCCTGTCTTGTTTATGAGAATGTTGTAAGGCATTCAAACCTTGAAAGGCTTAATAAAAATCCCAATGTGTAGTAAAGTACATTTTTTTACTTTATCCAAGACCATTACATTTATGACAAACCAATTATTAGAGTCATCTGACAATTTAGACAATAGCCAACATGAATTTGTGAAGACAATTGGCTTGCTTCTATGTGATTAAAAACAGTTGAATTGTTCCAATATTTTTCTTTAGAGGAAAAATCACTGACTTAAAGATGTCTTGTTTCTTCTTTCCTCTTTGTGGCTTTCTTTTGTCTTTTGAAGCCTCACTCATTATCCACAAGTTGTCTAAAATGAAGGGGTTTGGTTTTTGTTTTTTTTTTTTGGGAGGGTGGTGGTGGTAAGGTTCCAAAACGTTCTACTATGAGCACCAACAGATTTAGTTCATTTGGCAGGTTGGGAAAGGAAGATGTAATTTTACCTAAGGACAAGAACTGTGTGCAACAGTTCACAAGTGATGTCCTTTCCTTCTGTTTTGTTAGCATACACTCTTATATAAAAATATATATATATATAAAAAAATAAGAAACATTCACAGCCTTAGTAAGCTTACATTCCAAATTCATATAATCCAAAGATGGTATGGTGAAAATGATGAAACCAAATGTGTATAATAATTTTGTATCACAAAATCGGTCAGTGGCAGAAGTTAAGAACAGGAAGCAGAAAGCACGGGTAACACTGTGCTATAACAGATTAACATGCTGTAACTCCTACTGCTACCTGCCTTTTTTAGGGTATCCCTTTCTACTTGCTCTACATAAAGAGAAAGGAAGACTAAACAGGAAAACATTAAAGAATAAAAAGATAGTTCTTGCCCCACCATCTTAGTTTGCTTTTTATGAAGAGGACAAATCTACAGGTTTGGGAATACCTGTTACTGACCTAGGCAATCCTGTTTCAAATCATAGTACCATTTATTTTTTCATTCCCTGCTCCCAGATGGCCAGGAGGAACACCACAATCCTTAGATTTCAAAAGGCCCTTTCCCACCCCCTACCCATCACCTGCAAATACTTTCTAGCGACACTTAGAACAAAAGCACTGTCTGCACACGCTGGGCTGTTCCCTGGCCAGAAGCCTCCTCTCAGCCCCTCAGCACAAGAGTTTCAGGAACTCAGAATTTCATTTATCCTGAATGCATACATCCTGAACACTTTGAAGTTCCTTTATACCTTCCTAGAGTCTGATGTTCATGTCCCCTCCAGCATTTAGTCACTGCATCCAGATGAACCTTACAAGAGACGCAGAGAATCTGTCTCACATGTTAGATGTCACTCGCTTACTGACTTGAAACACGCAGTGGAATAGTCCTTAAAATTCTTTACCACAACATTTCTGGGGACTTGCAATACATCCCATGATCTCAGGAATCTTATGACAGGATAGGTATTTTGTTCTACCAGATCTGGATTTCACACTTCATAACTTCATTGTAATTTCAATTGATACTGTATCGAGAAAAGAAGAATAGAAGTTCCTGATCAACACTGTCATTTGACATTTATTATAGACAGGTTTTTAACCTTCCCTCACATTCTCCTTTGAAATGTAAGTAATCCCAGGCTCTCTGCCTCATGTGTGTCAAAGCAAGTTTTTCTAGGACCTTGATCTCTATCGTGACCATTATCCTAAATCCTCTACAATTCTGTAAAATCATTCATTAGATGGGGTGATCAGTATTGCACCTACTATTTTAGTTCATGTTGCATCCCAGATTCTAAAGAAACATTGTCATAATCTGGACATGAGCTTCTCATCCCATTCCTCACCCATCCAGATGTTAGACTTGCTTTCCTGCTACCAGCTGCATGTGGAGCAGAGAGTGCAACAGCACTCCCTTCAGTAATGATTGAGCTGTTCACCAACAACAAATAACCTGGCAAAAAGCAGTTTGGGGAGGGAAACTTTACTTCTCCCATATCCCTTCCCCCCACCCATTTTGTTTTAAGCTGAAATAATTCACTTTTCCATGTAACCTTACAACTGGTTGTGCCAATATAACTGAAGGATGGTGGAGGAACAGGTGAAGACTGTTAAGAAAGGAGTGCCTTAAGTTAGCCTACCACCCAAAAAAGCGCAATGCCACAAAGCTAAATTAAATCAGGAATTTCTGTGTTTATTATCGGAGAATGCTTGTATATGGCATATCTCCTGAGTAGGAATTATCCCATATGAGATCACTTAAATATAGATTCTTCAAGGTAGAAAATAATATTACTTGACAGGGGCAAAATATTCTGGAAATTCACATGAAAGCACTTCATGCCCTCAAGATATAGTTCTGTTATAGTTCTGTCTAACATAATATGGTAGTAGTATACAGTCCTCGGTTTATGTGGTCTAGAAAGATACCTAGAGATATTCACTGTTTAATGGCATGTTAAAAACACATATAGACATAACACTATTCATATAAAAATTTGTCTTAACTGACATGAAATTTCTTTTGGATTTGTAAGATGTCGGAACTGTGAAAAAAAATCCTATCAGAGAACATACTACCTGTAAATCAAGTACAGACAGTATTTAGTAGACAAAATACTTCCACTACTAGGAGAAATAAAGCATGCATAATAGAAAAATCCAGTTGATGACCTACAAGCAAGTTTGAATCAAAAAATATCAGGATGGTAGAAACACCAAGAGAAAGAGGTAAAATAATCCAGAATAGCGTTTTCTGCAAATCTATATAAAGCTCCCAGTAAGAAAAGATTTTTCAGTACCTTACACAGCAAATTCCATCTAACAAAAGGTCAGTCAAGGTAACCCTGTTTTAAACATTTGTAAGAAGCATCATTATGAAGAATAAAGACCTTGAAACCCATTTTTAAAACATTTGCTTCTGATCCAATTTTCACAACTTCGGTAATATCTCTTTATTCAAATTACGGTCCCCATTAAAGTGATCAAAAACAATTACATCTTAAGCAATAATGCAAACAGTACTACACTGCTGCTGTAGCACCTCCTGGTACGTGAAAGGCTTACAGTTTCTCCTTCTCCTTGGTCTGCCAATTCTGAAAATTAATTCTGTCTTAACTCAAGGGGAAAAAAAAAAAAAGACCAAAAAAAAAAAGACAAGGATCAAGCACAGTCAGGACTGAGCTACTGATGAAACTGCGTAACAATGCAGACTGAAACAAATCCTGCACATGACATTTCATAGTTACAGGCACACCAGGCTCCACTTGCAGTACATACACTTCGGACAGAAAAGATGTCTTTGAAAAGTCACATCCTATTGTTCTTTCTGCTCTCATTTATAAAATGCAGAGTTTTGAAAGGTTAACTTGAAAGCTGTAACAAAATAACTTAACAAATGCTTGTTCATAAATTATGGCAGAAGGAACAAATCTCAGTCACAAGACTGATGATTGAGATAATACTACAGACCAGTAGACAGAATCCTTATTCCATAATCAGGTTTACACTATGGCATGACAATTTTAACTTTTGTCTCTTGTCAGGGCTTCTTATGTCACATGGAAAACTATTCTTAAGGGTTCTGTACAAATGAAGTAGAACAATTCATATCAACACTATTACAGCAAAGCCTAAGATATGTATATGTAATCCCATAAAAAATTGTAACCCATCCATAAATAGATTATTTGATCAAAAAAAACACGTGATGCCTTAACAACAGAAACTTTACATGAAATGCATGATGGACATCACCATTTAAAATGTATATTCTTCAAGTCTACTACGTACTGTGTGTACGTAAGCAAATATAGACCACACCCAAACCAAACATATGATCTACATAAAACTGCTGTGTAATGAAATAAATATATACTAACAGCACTTGAAATAAGACACTATGGAAAATAATTGGGAATATGTACCACTACTGCTAATTAAAAATCTTGCAATGAGTAATACAAATGCAGACTACAACATATGTTAGTTTTGGCTTTCACTAATGTCACACAACAATTTAATGAAACTTAAACAAACTGGGTCAGAATATTGCCCCCCTGTTCTCTTAATGAAGTATCCTTTCCTGTTCACATAGAGGAGAGATGCCTTTCTCACTTCTGCAGAATTAGTCTGTGTGATCTTAACTGCAAAGTCTCTCCATATCACAGAATTCTCATGAATGCTCTCTTCGTCCCTCCACCAGTTGTTAAAAACTATGAACCTATTAAAACTGCAAGAGTCAAATATTACCACAATAAAAGCATTAGACTTAAAATAATAAACCTTGTTTATTCCTCCTGCCCCCCTGGACCATTACTAACATTTTGTGACCACACAATACTATGAATGTGTTAAGGAACAGTTTCAAGGAGACTAGTAGCAAGAGTCATAGAAGCTGGTGATACTGGCAAAGATGGGAAGGGTGTGGGGGGCATGTGATGAAGAAAAGATCAATTTTTTTATTAAGCTGGAATATGCTACTCAATAAATGATAAACTAACTTTGACATTTATCCAGAGAAAGAACATTATCTAAGCTCTCAGTATAAAAATGAAAGACTTATTTATTTGAATAGTCAATATCCAAACTACAGCAACTCAAAGAATACAAGGCTTAATTTCAGACACTGAATCTCACTCTGCTCCCTGTATAGTTAATGAAGCAGGAGGCTCTTCTGAGAACAACTCAGAATATTTAAATTAGGGCTGCTGTTCTCACTTTCTTCTTAAAGCATCTCCCCTCTCCTCTTTTCACACGCTGCTTTAGTAACTAACCCTCACCTGAAGTGCACAAGATGCTTCCGTAAATTATGTGGTGTGCCTCAGTCTTACCTCCTGATGACACATTTCCCCAAAATGCTGTCTAATAAAAACAACACCTACTGTAATGTCATATGAACATGACCATGTCCAAGTAAAACACTAAATAAGTTTGGGATTTTCAGTGTGTAGAGATGCTCTGTATGAAATCTACTCCACTAATTTGAAAAGCTGTCATAAAAATGTTCATAGTCTAAACTATGGTGAAATGAAAAAAAGAAAACCAACAATATCTGAATCACATACTAAAACATAGTTGCCCTAGGAGAACACTAGCTTGGATTTTTTTCAGAAGCTGGAATAAGTATCTGGATCACTGTCTAAAATTAAGCTTCATTTCTCTGACGGACTGTAAAGGATCCGTTAGACACGAAGATTTTTATGGCTGAAAATGGAATGACAAAGTAAATATCTGTCAACAATAAATACTCTTATTCTGTGGGTGGGTATGTACAAAACATTTTCATTCGTGAACACAAAACTAAATTTTGAATTATTATAAAATTATTAGATTACCTATCTTAATTTTCTTATTGATGATCAAATTAGGAGGCATTCAACAGCCCCATCAATTTTAACAATAAAAAATTATTTGACTGAAAAGAAGTTTCACCTTGAAGTTACAGCACTCTGTGGTAACAAGCACTAACAACAACAAGATCAAAGAGCCAAATCTAAAATGCAAGTTACTTTAATTTTTATGACTTGGCCCAAACCCCATTTTTCAATAGAAAATCAGAACATAAGCCCCAAACCATACTAATTCATGTTCAGTCTCTTCTTAGTAAAGAAAAGGCCCCATGTGTGGTAGCATACATGATAGTTGTCAACATAAATGAAAATGTTCATGAATAAAAAACAGGCTGTATAAAGAGCTAATTATAATATTACTATCAATTGCTAGCTTGCACTTGCAAATCTTTCATATCATATAAATGCATTGTTTTTGACATTTCTCTGTAGCTAAACATCACATCATTTCACTTTTTCAAAGTACTTCAAATATGCATGGGATATACTATAAAGAATGTGGTCCTATCTACAGTTACACTGAAAAAGGAAAAAGTTATGACATAAACATGCATTGTCTTTAAAAATTAATATAAAACATTAATCACCGCCCAAATAAAAATAAAAAAAAAAAAATCTAGACTTCTAACAGCCTCTATAAAATGATTTCTCCTTTCTGTATACTCATTCTTTCTATCCAAAACAGTAGCTGAAAAGATTTCGCCCAATCATGCGACTGAAGACTAAACTAATATATACACACAAAGCAATAGTGAAGTTGTGAATTATTCAACTTGCATCCAGATCTTTGCTTACCCTTAGAAACAGTGTTTATTTGCTTAAAGCAATCATTTACACTCAGTCAGCACATGAGTTGTAAGAAAAGCACCATTCCTATTTTAACTCTCAAATGGATTCTTCTATTTTAGAAATGTCATAAAATTTAAGTTTGGAAAAGGCCTGCTTAACATGCAACAGCCTTAGTAAGTAATATATAGTTACAAGCAGACCCAGCCAAAGGAAAAATACTTTAAAAAAAAATAATCAAATCATAGCAGGTAGTTGTTCTGTGACATGATAGTCTATCCATTCCTCTACCAAATGAGTCACTTAATCAACAGATATAATGTTATTGTAGACTTAGTTTAGTTGGACAACACCACCATCAAAGAAGAAATGATCACAGAAAATAACCTTAGCCAACACAAGTAACATGGTTTAAAAAAAAAGTACAGCACATCCTGATACATTTATTCTCTCATTCATATGACACATGATTTTCTATGCAGGAGAAATACAACTATAAAGTATTTGATAGTGTGCTGTGTGTGAAAACTACTCATTCAGTTGAAGAGGGGGAAGTTGATTTGTACAGACCACGTACCGAGTAATGCACTGGATCTGTGAACAGAAGAACAAATTGGTGTTTAAGGATATCATTAATCAAGTTTCATAAAGATCAAACTTAGGACTGATCTTGTTTAAATACATCAATGACCTTGACACACATTAGTTGCCTGTAAAGTTTATATTGGATATAAGAGCAGGAGATATTCTCCTCAAAGACATTGTCATCATCTACTGGAAGTGACATGGAAGGGGGATCATGATGGGTTAGTCTTCTTCAGAGCAACTAAGTCACCAAGACAGTGCAACTGGGAAAAGGCAAACATAATCTACAGATCTTACTGGAAATGCTTCCCTTCATTTAACAAGACACATTACACCTGCACATACAGCATCCATGAAAGCACATGGAGTACTATGGCCACTGTGGTCAGCTAAATTCAGAACAGGTCTGAGATTATTGGCAGAACAGGAACCTCATGTAAATGGCAGAGACAGAGAGAAAATTAATAATGCCTGCTTTAAATAAGTACAGGAGGTAAACACCAATAAGATAAGATACTAATCTTTAAGCTACTGGACAAAGCCGCCAGAGCCACCGAAAAAATAAACCAGCCATGGAAAAATGTAGGATGGAAATCAGCAGAACATTTTCAACCCAAGGCAGCAGCGAGGTTCTGTGAACAGCCTCCTAGTACTAAGTGCAAAACAATTAGCTACTGTTTAAAAAAAAAAAAAAGCATCCTTAATTAATTTATGAAAGTCATTATACTGTGTAGCTACCAACAATAACTGGTCCTCTACTGAATGCAGAGGAGGGATTACAGTAATTTAGGGATTACCATATAGTTACAAGGAAGCACTACACTTTGTGAATTCAGAAGTACATAAAGGCTACACAGAAATGCAAAAGGGGGACAAAGAGGTCTCAATCTCACACGAATCAAGTTCCTGCACGTTTTAGACATGGTTTAGGCCACAAACCAGGACAGTTTTGTAAAAAACAATGCCTCCACTGGCACAAATGAATGAAAAAAACAATGTGGAAAGGCACAGAGAACTCAACCACAACATACCCAGCCCAACCGGAGCTGGCCAGCTGACCAAAAGGTCCTCCTGAGCCACAGAACATGATGCTACTTGTTCAGCGCACTGTATCACTGCTTTTTGAAGAGTGAGTATAAATTAGGAATCATTGTTTTAAGGAATCAAGAATCAAACTCTTGGAAAACTAGACTTCATGAGTTCTGCTCCTCAAAAAAAAAAAAGTAAAAGTCTAAAGTAGTAGTCCACAATAGCATGTATAGTTGACAGTACCAGTCATGAGGAGAGCATGGGCAAGGCAGAAGAGGTGGTCGCAGTACGTGTACTGCAGTTTGGCAGTAATTAATTTCAAAATTTGGGCAAGGGACACATTTTTAAAATGAGCAAAGGATTTAAAGTCTGTAAAGGAGAGGGAGTCGTGTACACCCACATGCAGACAACCCTTTGGGGCAGCACATGGATTCTGAAATGCACTGACAACCTTCATTCTGACATTTTCTGACTTCAAAGTGTTTCCCATTCCAACATTAAAACAGTTAATATAGCTGTATGTAATTTCCAATTTCTAAAAAAGTAACCAATAAACATGTTAAATTCTAAACTGAACGTTTTCATTACATACCCACTACAAAAAACTATTTTTGAGGTAATGGAGCTACAGTGATTATTCACCCCTCAAGAGACTAGAATGTGGGTAGGGGTAAGATGTTCTCCTATAAGATGTCACAGATGCTTGCTAAGAGCAGAGAAACAAAAAGACATAGTAGTTCTGAATTTCACGCCATGCTTTGTAAGGAGAAAAATCTAGTCTCTCCTGACCCTTCTGTCCTAAAACATTGCCACTTTCCCAGACTATTCAACAGGTCTTTGCATTCTGTGCTCACTCTGGTTTCTTTTCCACTGTCCATTCTCCAGTCTACAAAGCTTCCCATCCTAGTCCATCAGCTCTTTAGCAATGTGTTTCCAAATGCGGCCCCCAAAACTCGCACATCTTCATTCACTTCGCACCTCCCACCTACCTTAGCTTTTGGGCACTCCCACACACCTACTTCCTTTTATCTCATTTGCAGGGTTAACAGCTCTGGTCCTGGACAGGGACCCATCTCCTACTCAGTTTCTCTCCTTCCTCAACATGCAGAGGCGTATTTGAATCAGAGGCGCTTCCAAATCCCTGTTAGGGCTGCTCAATTCTTAAGTTTAGTAAAAGCTATTTCAAAGAAAAATTCCCTAGCCACTGTATCTCACAGTGCTAAGAGAACTACCACTACATTAAGTATATAGCACTGCACTTTCTTACATTGTTTAAAAAATAAATCATACAAATAATGGAATTTTAAAATTTGTGTTCTGCACAAATCCGAAGAATTTTAATGCTTTTTAGCATTAGGAAAAAGGACAAAATAATTATGTAATAGGCTGAAATGAACTAGGCTCAGGAACAAAATATCAATTTAAAGAAGAAAAACACCACCATCCCCCCAATACACTGTAAAGTTACTTACGTACCAGAGGCAAAAAACCCAATTCAATAAAGGTATTCCATCTTAACAGATACATACAGTAGTATCTGTTTTAAAGAAATATTCAATACAAGTCCTTCGGTAGAGTCTAGAAAAGCAGCAAACATACAGTTGTATTTCTAGTGCTTCCGCTTATCAGATGAAATCTTCTCTTAACACAGGCAAAGGACAAAAAACGGGAATCTCAATAGAGTAGACTGAAACACAGCAAAGCTAACAAACACCGCATCTTTCCTAGAAAGAGAAATTTCTCTCAGGAAAAGATGCAGTTGATAGCTTCTCTAGCGTGTTCACACAGTTATTGTATGCTCCACTTTTGGTACATACCTGTGGAGCACACAACAAGAAACTCTTAAGAGTGTAGGAGACTTGACATGACTTAATATTCTAGTAATAGCCGCGCATATCCTCATTGCGCTATTTAGCACAAAGAAGCCACAACTACACATCACATATCAATCAGAAAGAGGATACATTTTTTAATGTTTTAAAGAAAATAATGCAAAGTATGGAACTTCACAGTGATGAGATGCCTAAAGTAGAAGTATTTCCCCAGCCCTACCACAGTTATAAAATACTACATGATAATCCTTTACAGAGAAAACACACACTGAATTTATGCAAAATGTATACACTGCAATTTTCTGAAAAGCACCACGCCACAAATGCAGTCCACTCATTCAGAAGCAACCCAGATTCAGTACTATAGACGCTGGAGGTACTGCTCAATGCAATGATTCATAGTTTCCCTAATAGAAAGATTCAGCAGTTTTCAGTCGAGACCTTTATTCCCTCTCTGAATAAATGATGCCTGAAATTTTTATTCTTGTTCTAATGGAATTTCAATGGCCTTCACTGCAAATCTACTGGAAATTTTCGCATATTAAGTGGAAAAAATTAAATGATGTTAACCACATTTTAATGTGATTAAGGCTGACAGGGTCATTATTTCTGCTAATCACTCAGTTTAAAAAGCTCAAACAAAACTTTGTAACAGCCAACGTTTTTTCTGGTTTTCCGTATGTCTACTGTAGTTGAGAATTAAAGCCACTGCAGAATATGAAATACAGTTTATATCATAAAAACGATATATTAAGTGTTTTCTGCAATTTGTACATGGATTTCATTATAATTAATCTCAAGATTAAGAAAAGACAGGGGGGATCAATCTTACAATATGCATATCCCTCTACTTCTTTTGTCTTCCTCCATCAAAAGGCAAAATAGAACAAGAAAATATATATCTCCTTTCCTGTAGCTCCTATTTGCTAGTGAAAAAGAGGAAATATTTCTGCACGTCTTTACTGTGAACCAAAAGGTATGTGTAATGACTGGAAAGATTTTCTTCAAAAGTGTCCGTTGGGCTCTGCAATACAGAGTTCTGCTTGTTACCATTTAGGTTGGCATAAGCTGAAAATGGGCATTAAGAAGTGGAACAGAGGCAAGTGGCAAAGGTGGAGAGCAAAGAGCACAGAGTTCTCAGCATCTTGTAGTTTCCTCACACAGAGAATCAACAATAGAACACAAAATTAAGGAGACTGCTCCTATGGTCACTGGCTCTGCTTGAGAGCCATAGACTTGCAGCCAGCCCTGCCTGATCTTGCTCAAAGGTCCACCTCCAACACCAGCACTGAATCCCGACAGAGCAACTCCTCAAGATCAATAACAGAACACAGAAGCCTTGAGGGTGATCAAAGGGGGTAGAAGAACTTAAATTAAAAAACAGGCATAAGTTGCCACATTCACACTACCAGAGGAGGAGGGGAGATGTTGTTTGTGGGATTTATATATTATTTTTTTTCTGAGTGGGAAGAGGCTGTTCAGAGTTTTTGTTTGGTTTGGGCTTCAGGGGTTTTGTAGGATAACCATTTTCTGTAAAGACCACCACTGTAACACTTATTGTCTGCTTAATAATTAATACCATCCTCTGTGGATTCTCATTTCTGGAGTACCTGTACCTCTCATGTCATGTTATTTCTCTCACTTTAACAAACCTAGAACTTAGAGATGATTAAAAAAAAACGGGGGCGGAAAGCGTTTCAGCATCCAAATTAATTTTTCTACATAAAGTAACTGCATTTATACTTAAGTCGCTTTAGAAGAGAATTAAAGTCCAAACAGACTGATTCACATTGATCATTCCCATCTGGTTTAATAGATACGTTTCAACCCTACTGAACTATTAAAAATAAAAACCGTGCTACAGCAGAGCTCAGCAGCTTCTTGAATTAAAAAAAAAAAATAATAAAAAATTTAAAAAACATTAAACAAGATCATTACCTTCTTAAGGTACATGAATTTTATCTGAAAAATATTTTATTTCCTTTCCATTCCTTGGCAAAGTATCCAATCACATACACAAATATTTTCAGATCTGCTTCACGCGTACAACAAAGTGCTGAGAAAAAGATGGCAATTAACCACACACAAGTCTTTTCATGTAAGACTTTACTTCTGCCTTCATACGTAGCATGTACTGCTAACTCTGTATTTCAACAGCCAGCAGCTTTTTTTTCTAAAGAACATGTGCTTCCTGCCTGAATACTTTCCATAACAAGAAAAAAAAAACAGAAGTCCAACAACACCAGATCATTTGCTATCAATGAACAAACCACGTTAACATCAATATCATATTACAGCTGTAGTTTGTGATGTTCTCAAAAAGAAACGTTATTGGTATTGTTGGACTTTCTAGTTTTAGTGTGAAGCCATGCACTAGTGCATCAACTAACAACCTCACTGAATTCTTGTGCTCATCTAAGAAGGGACCCTGCTGAATGTCCTAATGCATCTTATTGTGAATCTTCAGCAAATAAAACTTCATGTATGAGCTCATGATGTGCTTTGCTGCTGGAAAGTCACAGGCTCTGTGGGAAGCTTTTTATCTTCCCAGCAGTCAGTTCTCTGAGAACATCAGTGCAGCTACTGTAGTTACCTGTAGATTACTTGTATTTTCTCACATCTGTGTCCAGCAATCTAAACCATGATGATAAAGGGTCATTAGGTTTTGAGTGAGGAAGGGGATGGACTAGACAATTTGCTCTGATAAGCTCCTTGTTGTGAGCAACGGTTTAGAATGTGAAATACAGGGTTATGCACATTCTCAACTCAAAAACCAGTGCTCTCAGAGCACCAATTAAAAAATCATACTCAGCCCATCTTAACCTACATGAACACATCTCACCTGAGATTTTTACAATTAATAATATTGCAATAAAATAATCCTGTCGTGGTATGAAGGACATCAACTGTCTATTAGCCACAAAAGAATTCAGGTACAATTACTACGATAACAGCTGTTTGGAGCACAGCAAAGCAATTTCCCACAGTGGGACTTACAGTTCAATTTACCAGTTGGGCAAATATTTTGTGCTCTGTAGTGGTCTACAGAGTTAACAGTTACCTGTAACATTTGAGCAGTGTTATACTTGGAAAAAACTTTCTCCAACCTAAACAGGTGTTCCAGCTTTATCTCTTCCCATGAATACATATTTTTTTCCAACCTTGTTCTAGGAACTATTTTAAGGTTTTTCAATTAACGTTAAATGCAAATTTATGAAAGAGCCAATGGCTCTATTTTCCCATTCCACGCTAATCACAACGATGTCTTGTAAGTTATAGGCTACTTAGAAGAGGGATGAGAATAAGCACAATGTCACCTATGAAATTATGTTACTACTCACGTAACTAGATGAGGTGTTAATATTTTTTCTGATGAGCCTTCTTAATTCCGTAAAATAATAAATTAAAAAAGAAAAATCATATGAGTTAGACAATACTGTCATAAATGGGTACTGTCATGCCCACAAATGGAAGGCTGCATTTTCATATGCAGCAAGATACCATGAATACAGTACGCAGTGGGAATATTCCACTACATGGTCAGCAGAGCTCTAAGAATCCGTGAAAATATTTATAGTGAAATTTTATGTCAAACTCCAGAGTATCATGGTATTATGACAGGCAATAGACAAACACATGGAAAAACAAAGGAGCCATTGAATATTTCTTGGTCAACATGCAAGTTGGCATCAGAAATTCAGACACTTAAGAGTATGAAGAATGTAACTACTACACTTCCATCTTCCCAAAACTAAAGATTAAAATAATTACTATTCAAACACTAACTCATCACCTTAGATCATTTGAAAAGCTTTTTCTCCATTGCCCCTGCAGACATGACAATATCCTGCTATGCTGCTTTTGAGCTTTAATTTCAAGTCAATGAAAAAAAACAACAAACCAACAACAGAAGATTGCTACTGTACACAAAATCTTGGTCTATTTCCGAAGTAGAATAATAGTAACTTGCATCATCATAATGGATTTTCCACCAAGATTCAAAGACAGCATTTGAAAATCAACTTTTTAATTTTATCAGTTGATTTTATTTTATACATATACATCCCCTGACTTCTGCAAGAGGCCTAGCCACATATACCACACTTGTTGGTTTTTTTTTTTTATTACTACATGGTCTTTAATGAAAATGCAACATTTTGAAAACTAACATTAACATTCTGCATCATCAGAGAAAATGAATCCTTAATAATTATTCATACACCAAGTAACTGTAAACCCAAATCATTTCAGAAGACCTGAATGTGTCAAGAACTTTGACAATTATGACTGGAGCCAGGAAACTGTAGCACTGCAGAATTTCTTATGATTTTTTCTAGTTACTTTTTATAAATGCTGTCCTAGATGACAGCTTAATGTGTACCACATGCAATATTTATTCTTCTTCAGTGTCAGACTGTCTAGCCATCCAAGGGAATACAAAGAATGTCACTTATTAGGATAAAAGCACAAGGAAGGTAATCAAGGACATATGTAACATCAGCCAATCATGCCCTATTTCAACATCCTATTCCATTCATAACAGTTCAACAATTATTTGCTTACTGATAACTTGCTTTCAGGCTGTTTGTGCTCCCCATAATGGTGGTTTGCATTTATTTTGCTCTTTAGAATTGGACACTTGCTGTGCTATGCATGTTTGTCAAAACTTTGTATCTTCTGTCAGAAATAGCTTTAGCACATCAAATAATTTCTGTTTGTCAGAAATCACTAATAGAACAATCTAGTTACCTTCCACGTCAATAGGGTACTAATATAACTAGAAATGAGAAACAAAAGGCTATCACACAACCACACACCACTGTAAGACAGGCAGCTAAAACTATGCTTCCATTTAATATACTCAGAGCATACAACTGTATCTTTATGGAAAACCTAATACAGAAATCAGACTTTAACTGGAATGGATAAATACTTCAGAAATATAGTGCCTGAGCACAAAGACATTAATTTTCTTTTCAAGCTTGAATAACTAAATTCCTTACTAGTCCTCCATGTCTTTTTACCACATTTTTATTTATTTATTTTACCGAACACCCTTATGGATTACTTGCAGACACCTTATCTGCTGATTCCAGTTTATCTGATGGATCAAGTTATGGAAAAGCATTAATTGACAAAGACAAGTAGAGACAAGCAGATAGAGGGAGCCAAAGACAAACATTTACCCTCCATAAAGTTATTTTTAAAAAATAATAATTTAAAAATCCTATAGGAAACCGAACACGCATGCACATGCACGCACACTTCATTAATCTGAATATCCTGGGACATAAAGATTTCATTAAATAAAAACAGGTATGGATTTAATGAGCCTCTGAAATAAAACGTAAGCTGGAAGAACCATCACATGTTTTAGATCGACAAGATTGTGCAAGTTTTCAATGTATTAGGTGTAAGATTTTCTTCTTTCTTTTCTTTTTTTTTAATAAAAGCCATTTGTTTGGATTTAAATACATTTTCACTTCAGAAGTGTAACACTGTGCCAGCGCATAAGAACAAGAGTGAGATTTGATACACAGTGAATCTGATCAATGCATTTTCATTGTCCAAGTCAATGAAATACAACACCAGCACATGCACTTACTCTTTCAAATATTCACCTAAACTTTTCTTCAGTATTTAGAAACTATTGCCAAACCACAGTAAATCCCAAATATTATCCTATTTAATTTCTCTCCAAAGTAACAATATTTAAGGTGAAGCATTGGTAATAAAGGACAATAAGATACCCATGCCAAATATCTCGACAGTTCTTCCATTAAATATACACAACGTATGAACTTTCCTCTCCAATTTAAACACGAAGATGCATCTATTCCTGGTTTCAAAACAGGAATACATAGTTCTATTCATTATAAAACTAGTGACTATCAGCATTTGAACATTAGTCATTAGAAGAAATCAAGTTGTGAAAGTAAAATACTCTGCCAAAACTTTCGAAGGTTAAGTAATCTTTCTTGGGAAAAACAAGCAGTTAAATGAAAACATATTTTCATACACTTACTACTTACAGCTGAGTTGTAAATAACCATAAAAGGAAAACCATTACAAATAAAATTCATCAAACATTTAAAATAATCAATGAAAAATACTTCTGTCAATTGTGAAACAAAGAATTTACTTCAGAGCAAAAGTAAACTTGAAAAATGGGGGCCAAAGCACAGCAGCCTGTATTTCCCACTGTCTATTAAAAAAAAAACCAACCCCCCCCAAAAAAACCCCACCTGCCCTCTTAAACATTATTTATAATCAATGATTTCTTTTTTATTATTAGCTGATGTTCCCATTTAGCCTCTATTTGTAGAAAACAGAACAATAATCCATAAAATATTCGCCAGAGAAGGGAGATGCTGTAGATGTTTCAAGATCAAGACAGGATCCAAACAGACAAATTCACTAAGCAGAATTTTAGGGGTACATACATGTACTCATTTGCAAACCAGATACACTACTGAGTAACAGATTATTTACTAATTTGGACATTAAGAGATACTATTACAGTGATACTGACTGCAATGCCCAATACAAATTTCTCCATACAGATGTTTTTGCAAAAGCAACACAAGAAATTCTCTTGCTATTTCAGAATAGGAAACAATCTTACCAGAGGTTTTTTTGCTTTAAAAATTTTAACAGGAAAGTTCATCTGCCAATCATTACAACTATTGACGCATCTGCCATAAGAATGAAAGACTGATTGTCCTCTCAAAAACAAGTAACAAGGAGGTATCAGATCCTAACACAGAGAAAGAGCTACTCGCCTCACTCCCACTGCACCAAGTGAGACCACAGCCAGTCATTCAACTGCTGCCTTCTCCATCTTCTAAATTCTCAACAGGAATCACACAAAATAGCTGGTGGTTTTTAAATGCCACATCAGATATAATAATAATGACCCAACAGATGTTAAAAGCCGGGGAACACATACCCATAGTATCTATTTTCCTCTTGATTTGAAAGAGTAATTTATTCCCTTCATGGACTACGCACAACTTTGTTTCTATGTGGTTTACTTGACACAGACAGGATAACAATGCTTATTTGTTCTGAAAGGCACAGTGCTCACTAAATTAATAAGTAAAAATAAATAATTTATAATATGTTGAGAATAAGAAGCTATGATGAATAATCATCTCTTGGATAGTTCCCTATTAGCTGATTTGTAAAGCAAGAAAGGGGCAAACCCCATCTTTATTTAAAAAAAAAAATAAAATAATAATCCTGCTTTCTCAGATAAGACCTGCTCATTAATAGGACAAATTCAAGTTGTTTTTCAAGCCCATAAACCAAACCATGCCTTATGTAGAACAGTCTCTACTATTCTTTCCCCGTCAAAATTCTTCCAAGGTTCAAATATGCAAAAAAGCAACCTGATTCAATTTCAGTATATGAGCAGATAGCATTTTAACTGCAATAAGACAAGTGTAATTGTACTTTTGTAACTTGCATCACAAAGGGGATATAAAAATATTTTTATAAGTCAACAGTAAACAGAAAAATGCAGCAGAATAGAGATCATCTTCTCCAAGTAGATTTAGACACTCATTTTCTATCAAAGAATGATCTTTACCCCTGGGAAATTTAATTGAACACATTATGTCACCTACTTCCTTTTTTTTTTTCTCATCAATATTATTACCTCCCAAAACCACTGCAGTGAAAGTGGCTGTGCTTGTAACACACACAACAGAAAACAAGAAGGAATCAAGAAGTGTTCTATTTCTTCATTAGTAACAATGTTTCTCATCAGAAGCTTGAAATGTGAAAGATTTTGACACAAACATCTACACGTTTACACAAACAGCCCAACTGCCTTACTCTAAAGTGAGTAAGAGGGAAATCACTACTGAACTATTTACCATTGGACGTAGGATTTGAAATCTGCATCTGAGGTAATGATATTGTAGAGAGACAACAGCAGATACAGTGACTAGTTCCCACATCTCCTCAAAAATCTCTAACATGTTGGTGAGGTCGCGTTGATGATGCTCAGGACTAACACTGGCCTAGAACATATTGTACATTACAGGATATGGTACTCATAAAAGTTAGTTGCTCATCCTTCTTCTTTCTTCTATCCTGTAACAAAGATGAGTAAGAAAAAAAAAAAAACTCTGTTTCACTTTTCCCATTTCCATGTTTAACACTTCACTGGCTTGGAGCACTGTAAGAGAGAGATGCCTGTTCTCCCAACTACAAGCTAGCCTGATTCTAAAAGCATAAGCCATAAAGCACAAGATAGGACACTGAAGCTAAAAATCTCACTTCAGAGTGCCAAAAAAAGGTATCAACCTATTCCCAAACTCATTTAGTTGCCAGTAAAACTATATGAAACTATACATTGTCAAAATCTATGCTCTAACCTACAATAAATAAGAGAGAAGCATTCTAAAGAAGAATTGATTCAAAGAACTAGAAATCTTCTTTCAGGCAGGCAAGCAAGTAGCACATTCCTCAAGCAGCTACAGTTGTGACAGAGTTCAGTGAAGGACCGCAGGCAGATAAAACATACTCTTGAATCACTCCAAGCATATTTGGAAAGCCTTTGAAAACGAAGACCAACAGAACACATAGTTTCTTTGCAAACATTATTCAGGAGATAAATCACTGACAGAATTCCAGAAAAAAATATGCAATTATTAGACAACATCAATATTTTTGTTAGGTAAACTGATTTTAAGGTAGAGAATATTCCCCAAAAACTCATGCTCATGTTACATATACACTGAAGGAAGCAAAGTTGTGTAATTAATTGATTAAAGTAATTAATCTCATTATTATCTCCCTCCAGTACTATGGATCTCAAGTAGTATGTGTTTATAAAAGTCCCGATTCCAATGAAAATCAGCAACAAATTTTCTAAAGTGCTCAGACAATATATTACAAATAAATGTGTCCCTTCTTACCAAGTTATCCACACCTGTGCAGGGTAAGTAATTAATGTTTTTGCTTGTTGGAAGACAGCATCTACTGCTTTAGATTTTGCCTATGAAAAACTAAGTGTTTAAATGAAGTATCACACAAATTACTTGTTCCTTTGAACTGCCATGGAAGATTCAAAAAAGTATCATTGGGAAGTAGCCATAAGACTACACAAGCTGACTAGAACACTGTTGGAGTATCCAAACTTAAAGCTGTGGTTGTTCAACACTACAACTGCACCCACAGAACTGTGTATAAACAGCTCAGAAATTATGGTGATGACAGACACACACACACACACACACACACACACACAAAGACACTCAAGAAGAGCATCTGGAGAGAGAAGAAGAAAAGGAAGAGAGGGTGGGAAGTTGAGCACAACTGTTCAAAAGGAGGTTTGGTATGACATGCAGCTGGTAAGTCAGGGATCATATGCACAGCAATGAAGCTGAAGAATTCCTCATAGCTGCTTTCACTCAGCACAGCCTTCCTGATATGAGGTGTTAATACACAGCTCTTTTTCTTTGCTCTGACAGTATAACCAGCTTGATGCACATGGATGCTCTTAGAATAAGAGAGGCTCACTGGGGTATGGCTGTGTTGGGCTGGTGTTGGGCGTTGTGGTATCAACTCACATCACAGAAACTGGTCTTTGTTACTCTGGTCATCCTGCTTTCTACAGTCTGCAGCATTTGAGGAGTCGTAAGAATAGCCTGAAACTACCTTTATCTGTCCAGGACAGGAGTTCCCAAAAACCAGGAGGTTCCCCTCAGCCACCACACCCTTTTTACCAGTTTCAAGACTCAATATATCTTAAGTAAATTACTGAGGCTTTATTTCCTGTCTTTGCCAACCTAAATTTTAGTTATTTATAAGTGCCATGTTGTAACCAGGTGAAATTTTTGACTGAAACCAGACTAAAGTTTCTGAAAACAGCTTCACCATACTGCATTGCCCATTTTTTTAAAGCATTCCAGAAACAGTTTATTTGAAAAAAATATTACTGTCTTAATGCTTAGGATCCAAGACTTCGTTTGGGACACAGCAAACTCAGCATCAGAGCTAAACCAGCGCACTTGTGTGAAAGTCCATCCAAATCAGAAATTCATGTCCTTGGTAGCAAAACTGTTCAAATTTAACACTAAGGAGTCTCAGCGATTTAATCTCTTTCCATAATCCACAGCAGCTGCATGCAAGCAGAGCACTGGAGTGAAGCTAGAATTTTCCTGGAAGGTGTTTTTGTATCTGGGGCGAGGTTACACACCGGAGCCAAGAGCAGGGATCCACCTTCCCCATGCTTAGAGACACGTCCCCGACACCTGCTGTTACCCAAACAATGTGCATTCACATTCAAACGGATGGGGGACCCCAGAGGGGGAGGCAAAGGAAAGCAGAGCAAAGGAAAGCAGGAAGTCTGGTGAAAAAAATCATCCAGACCAAAGGACTGAACTGGAACTAAGCCAGCAAGAATGAGATGAAATCAGAGAAGAGAGATACGATCTGGCAAAGAACCCCAGAAAACACATCAGCTAGGAAAAGGGTGGGGAAAAAAGTTTGGGATAGCCAGAACTACTGAATGAAAAGTCACTAGAACTGGTAAGACAGAAGACTACAAGAAGGCAACTGGCAATGTCAGGCAAAGGTGCCAGAAAGAAAAGAGACTGTTGCGATGTTGATAGCAGATGAATGAATTTGTATTCATCAGTTAATTTGTGTAAGACATAATAATGAAAAACTGTTTATTACGCAAACAGCATGCACTATCCCCTCCCACAGTAGGTGAGTGCTCTATGCCACCCTTTGGTTAAAATGATCTGAGGTGGAAGGTACTCTCTCAATCAAGCAGTAAAGGTGCAACAGGAAGCCTAAATTCTGAATCTTTATGACTTTGAGTATCTGACTTCACAACTTCTATGAGCAAAACTGCTTTTATACACAGATAATACAAATGATCTTTTAACATTTTTTAAAAACATTTAAGTTGTAAGGCAGGGAAAAAGAAGTACAACATATTTTAAAAACTGTAATTTTCCAAATCTGTCTACATAGAAGACAGCCTTAAAATCATTAAGCAGCTGTGTCAAGAAAACATCTCAATATCACAATGGCATTACAACTTACGATTTAAAGAATTCAACATCAAATAAATTCTCAAATATATTTATAAAAATAAAATTTATCTGTTTAAACATCCGTGACTGTATGACTTGTAGTATACTTAAATACACACTTAATGTAATACTTACAAGATTCATCTGTTTCAGACAGTATTTAAAAAGGGCTGAAACTTGGACACTGAAAGGCGATTGTGTTTCTGTGGGACTAAGACAGAGATGTTTCATGCTTTTATTGAGTCACCAAAGTTGTAAAAGAAACTGAGATAGCCTGCAGCTGTTTTCCCTCATTTCCCATGAATTTATTTACCAAGATTCCTAAATACACATATCCTTATACTACTTTTTAAATCATATTTTGCTTCAAGGTATGTCAAGATATGTTAATACTACCATCACCATGAATCTTTGTTTCTTTTGGGTTTTAAAATGTTTTGGTTTTTTTTGGTTTTTTTTTTTTTTTTTGAAAGGTCCCAAACCAAAATGCAGGTAAAATGCTAAGGAAGTCTAATTTCTTTTTAATTTTTTTTTTTTTTTTATCTTGAGATCAAATATTTACTGCTGACAAACTTAAGAATTCTTGAGTTTGTACAAAAATAGTATCTCCACGACTTCTCTAAAATCAGACATTATTTAGGAGTGGAAGGGGAGGTTTAGGAGCACAGGTTTTTTGTTAAGTTTCTTTTAAGTTTTGTTTTCTTTTCTTGTTTTTAACAAACATACCAAAGCCACAAAAACATTCTGGACAGCATTTCTTCTTCTGTCACATCCTCTTGCTCTATCAGCACGACACTGCCTTGCCTCTTTGCTGAGGGGGTGAACACATACCTACTAGATTTATGCTGCCATTCACAGAAATACAACTAAGCCTCCACTTACCATCAGATAGTAACTTTCTTTCCTATCTAGTTTAAAAGTGAAAGTCTGAGTGAAGCAGATTAATTCATACTCAAGCCTAGTGAGTCTTCCTTCATATTTTGTTCTTCATGACAGATTCTCTCCCCTCCAACCCCCCCCCCTTTTTTTTTAATATTTGGAACATCTGAAGCAATATGGAAAAGATGAATAGAAAAGGATTATTCACTCTCATACTACAAGATCTAAGGAGCATCAAATGAAATTATGATGTGGCAGATCCAAAACAAGCATAAGGAAGTACTTCTCCATATAGCACATAGTTAAACTGTGGAAGTCCCTGCTTCAGGATATTGGGATGCCAGAAGTATACTTGGGTTCAAAAGGTCAAGAGCTAAATTCATAGAATAAAAATCAGTCAAAAATTATTAACCACAAGTATATAATATCTGGCTTAGTTGGTTCTACAATAACAGATTGCAAGAAGCTGGATGCATAAACTCTGCTTAATTTGTTCCTATAATCTTCCACGGACATCTGTTAGTGGCCTGTCAGAAACGTGATACCAGAAAAAAACAGGCCTTTTATCTGACATAATTATGCCTCATCTATTTGAAAAACACTAAAAATGCTACAAAAATCAACAGGGGAAAAGTTATTTATTATGTCATATACACCACCCTTCTATATACACAGGAGTAAGATACTTCAAGAGAGGTACCCTGTTCCATCAACACCCAACTTGATTTTGTTAACAGAATTTCTACCATCAACATTGTTGAGAAACAACTCCTTGAAAATATTGTTAACACACATTTGGATAGTCAACAAGTCTGAATTATATTAGAGAAAACAATGTTAAAAAATCCATATCAAGTCTCAGATGGCTTAGTTATGATACTATTGACACTAGAAAATGTCGAGTCTTTAAATTACAGTCTATGCATAGGATGAAAAAAATCACTTGCTTAGGCCTGAGAAGTTGAGTTGAAATATCAGTCTACGCAGTCTGGGCACATACAGTGTTCTTGGTGCTCACTACAAAGAAGTCCAAAATACTGAACTGAACACTATGCTAAGCATGGTCCACCATATCCACTCATTAACTAGATCACTATATTTCATAATTCAAATCCATAATATGACCCACTCTTTCACAAGACTAAAATGTAAGCCTTTAATTAGGTAAAGGCTGATAAATCTCATGTTCTGGACTTGTGTGACATTCTGCGACTCAGAAAACAGTTCTAACTGAAAATTAACAGGCTTATTTAGAATACATTCATGGTAAAACTTGAATACATGTATACCATGTTAAGGCACTAGATCCATACAAAAAAACATTAGGAACTACTAAAATAAGGGCTTAAGTATTCATTTAGAGCACAGCAATATGTAGTATGAATGTTTTCAGTGGATTCCCCCATACAACATCATGATTACTGTCATCTGATCATAACACAAGTGCAACTAACACAGCTGCCATGTCAGCTTCTCTTCAGGGACTAGGTCTTAATCATAAATCAACTGAATGACTAATTCAACATTGTTAAAACCAGCAAGTAACTGCTTGGAGCTATTCCAGTTTTTACATCTTTCAAAAGGTCAATACACCTACTCAAACTCACAATAGTCCTATCTTTCACAGTGTTTTCTTCTTTTCTTGGATTGAAAAATAACATGTTAGTACTTAAAAGTAAATGTCTTTTAACTAACAAGTAAAATGTTCATTAATTTTGAGAGAGTGACCCGGTAAAACAAATTTTAGTTTTCCTCTCTACCCATAACCAAAAAGCCTCTCCTCTCCTTTGCTGTTTTAAACACTTTTATAGTTGTAAAAGTCTTATGAAAATATTTTACTGCTGAGCGTTTCCTGCATTAACCTTACTTTTGTTGTAGCAATACTGTGAATTAAACTCAGAAATAAACTTTTTCAACTTGAACAACTAGTCTAAATATGGCTTGCATTTCAAATATGAACCTCTACCCCTCAAAATAAGAACAAAAAAAATCACAAATTAAGTGGCATCTAACAGTAAAATATATTCTAATCATCTACATCTGCTTGCACCACACAAATGACAAAAGCCTACTGTAACCATCCTTCATAGAAAACATTTATTCAGCTCTTAAATATAAAAGCTATGTTGCATAAACAGAGGATTTAAAGCTGTGGCAGAGTGGCTGAATGAAAGAAAATGGCAATCTTTCTGGTTCTAGTAGATGCCTTTCCCTATCACACAATGTTTCCCACTCATAAATACATGACAAATACTTCCTCAATCATTTTTTACGAGCAGGGATGCACAGGGGGTAGTCAATGGCTAGCTTGAGGGAAAATAGGAACAGCAGGAGGCAGAAACTGTACTGAAAATGGCTATGTGGTAAATTCTCTTCTAGAACATCACTCAGCTACCCAGGCTTTGATCTTTCAGCTACAATTACACTCACATCCAAGAGATCTGGGTATACTTCTTAAAAACTAAATCATTAATTATAATAGAAACAGCTAAAGCATTTCATTATATGACTCCTCAACTCAAACATCTGATTTTTTACAAATTAAAAATTGCAATTTATACCAAGATTTGCTTTCAATTGGGTTTAACTATGTCACCATCACAACTAGTCTCACAAAAAACATGGGGTGACTGGCGACAGCTAAATCACAGACTGGCGTCTCCTAAGTAGTCTGTCTACCATTAGGGTCTGGGAAATGGTATTTACTGTACAATTAGAGCCAGTGAGCTCTACCTGTAATCATCCAAATACAGGTGTGAGGATTCTTTTTTGGACAGAGAAACCAACTCATCCATTTTCACATAAACTTCCACATCTCTACTGTTACAGTGGACCTTAGGAAATCTCAACGTTTGTACTTCAAAAAAAGTCTCACCTGACAATAACAGAGCAAATACTACTATCCTGATTTTCTTTACTTCCTTGGGTAGAAACACCTCTAATGTTAAAATAATCATACCCAAAAATCCTTCAAGAAGGAACAAATTATTTTAAAATTATAAAATTTGGCCAAATATGAAAAGCTTATATTATTACATTGGCTATGAAGTTTATTCCAAAATCTGTGTTTTGGGCTAAGAGGGTTTGCTATTAAATAGGTTAAATTTCGTTCTTTAATACTAACACAAAATGTCTTGGGAGTATCAAAAGGACAGTTTTAGTTGCAGTAATTTCACAGAATTTATTCTAATGATTTATTGGAGTTAACCATCTGACATTAATTATTGTTTTGGCTTCCAGTCTATGAATGTTTATTTTTCAGTTTAAAGCCTTCTCACTCTTTGATATCATATGGAAATGAGAATTTTTAATGGAAAATTGAAACCATGTGCATCTAAGTACTTAATGAAGTACAGGGAGAAACAGAGGGTGTACTTTAGGAGAATTCAGATATTCTGCTTTAGATACTTCTGATTTGTTTGGATGAGTTACACGCATATATCTGTTCACAAACATAAGTTTATACATCTTCAAAGTATCTCACAAGTAGGGTGTTTAAAGATCTGAATACTATGAAAAGGCTTGTTGTTTTGTTGCTTTTTTCTAAACTAAATACACACTGCTATAAATTTTTCTTCATTGTATACTACTTAATCTGTTCTCTTTTCCACAAAGCAAATATTTATCCCATCCAGAGCTTACAACGTCATGGTAAACACTCTACTTCTCAACAGCAGATTCCCACCGTATGTCCACCATGGTAGGACTCGATCTTCATCCAGTTCATTGAATGTCTGATAGATTGATTTCGTAACCACCACGTACTTAAGTCATAATATTGATGTCAGGAATACTTCACTAAAACCTGTGTCGTTCATGGCATTAAAGCCCATCAAAACAGGCCTGTAAACTGTAAGCAAAATGCAAGCAGTGGCAAGAAAGCCAGGCACCCAACTGCAAACAGAAGAGTACTGTTAAAACGTGCAATTTTGCCACAGTTTGAAAGATTTCTGTGCAACTCGCATAGCTTTAGTCCTCTGGCATTCAATTCATTCCTTTGGAATGAAAAAGATGTTTTTCAGACAATCAGCATTATATAACATGATAAACCATATGTTTATTTAAATCAGTACTTCTAAATCAAATCTATTTTCTTCACAGTAAATGGATTCATATAAAAATGTAAGGAAGGAAAGCATATTCTTTTCTATTGTGCGCTTTCATTCAAGGTTTCTCCATATGCATTGTACTCAAGCAGCATGTCAATGGGAGCATAATAAGTAACAAAAGTGCAACATTAGTTTCTATTCCCATTTTAATTAATATCCTTGGTGATCTTCATGCGCAAGGAATTTTCCACCATTGAAAAATGTGAAACAGAAACATAAATTTAGATATTTAACGTGAACACACTCACCACTTGTTTTTCTTTCTAATGTAGTCTTTCTCAGAGAGGTTAACCAAGTAGATCATTGGTTTTGAAGTAAAAAACAAATGTTTGTTCAAAACATCAATCTAGAAGTGAAAATAAAGAATTTTAGAAACAAGTCATACCAACTTGAGTTAATTTTATGACCATTTTCCTCATGACGTGCCTAAGAAGGCAATAGAATTAGTGTAACGTTTAGATCACCAATAAACACAGAGCTAGCTGATAAATTTAACATTAAATGTACTATGAGTAATAAAAAGACCCCTTTAAAAACAGGCAGTAACAGGTAGCAAAAGCAGGAGTCAATTCATGGGATAATATTTACAGCCTACCTCTTTGTCATTCCAATCATGATAGAAGCGGACAGCTTTCTTTTCATCTATTACCCACGTCTTGATTTTGCACATTACGTCCTACGCAAGATCAAGAAAAAACAAAGTCAAAAACCCAGCTGGATATCAGACCATTCTCCTCCATAAACAAGGCATGTATACATTAAGATTCAAAACATACACACCAATTAAAAATCAGATAATACCTTTTTTTAAAAAAAATTTTACTCTCACTGAAAAATAGATATCGCTGCTTTAAAAGTCACTAAAGAACAGCATCAATTATTAAAGCAATACAAATCCCATAATTAGGAAGTTAAATATACGATACCCAAGTATCGTCTCTTGCCACCATGAAAATTAGCAGAGCTGATAAGATGTAAAAATCAGTACATTTTAGATTGCTTTTCGAACTCAGTAAGACGCGACATTTCAGCATCCAGCGGGAGAGACCACGTACAATATAAACATGCCATTAAGAAAAAGGAAAGGGTGGGGGAAAAAGACAGCAAATATCTTTTTTTTTTTTTTTTAAATAGTGAGCAAAAGAAATTGAGCCTATTATTGATGATCCACCCTTCAAGAAATTAATTCAAATGGCCAAAGCCCTTTTTATTCCGCATTAATTTTTCGCCAACACCTTCTCCCTCCCCCCCAAAATGAAACCTGCCAAAGCCTCCATTACACAATGGCAAGAGCCTTGCACTGGTGACCTCCAACCAGCTGCATTCACTTTCAGAACATCTCTCTCGGCAGGAAATCTAAAGGCCTTTTAGTTAGCAAGCTAGTGTGCATTCAGAAGGAGTAACTGCAGGAAGAGCCCAATGTGCTTTGTTTCTCTGGCCTTTCTTCACAGAAAGATTAATCATCTGTGAAATGGAAACGGCAAACAGCAAGTGACACAAACTGAACCCTTCAAGCCTTTCCTCATCAGTTTTGTGGTCGTGAATCCGAAAGCTGCGTGTGGCACGGTTCTCCTTACAGGCAGGTGTTAATAAAAGGCTCTTGGGTCTGAAAGGTCAAACTCAGCTCTTCTAGGAGTAGTACATTTTAGAGTCGCCTATTTTTTGTTGTAGATAATTTATGATCGTGCTTTAAATAATGCATTTTGGGGGTTCTAATTGACGCAACCAAGAATTAAGATCTTGAAAATACAAGGAAACATTCTCTAAACCGTTGAGCACATGGCATTTTTTGCGCTTAATGCTTTGTGGCTGAAGTACATTTATAAACAACCACAAATAACATCAGTATTTACTACAGTCTTTTCTAGTCTTGCAGTTGCTTTAGTGAAAAACAAAGAAAAAGCTCTTCGAAATCTTCAGATCCTGATTTGAAACCCTCCAGGAACAGGACTCCCCACAGATTTTAACAAGGAAGGGGCAAGCTAAAACTTTTAATGAAATCTAACATGTTCTGCCTAAGAATAATCAATTTTACTCTCCTATAACTGAATTTCACTCATAAATGTTTAAAAGTGGCTAATATAACACCATTTCCTACAAGGAGAAGATCAAAGTGCTATATTACAAATGCATTATGATTAAAAAAGCACTGTGCAGCTTTGCTATTAACTGTTCTTTAAACCCTAAAAGGCTTCCCATAGATCTCACTTGGCACTGCATATACAACCTTTGACAAGTAATGTAGACCATTTTTATTCATTGCCTAAAATTGTAGGCAATTATGTGCGTCACACTGGCCACCTGCAAATTCTGAATGCCTGCTCCAGTTGTCAGAGCAAAAAACTAATGTCGGAGGGGATTAATCTAGGGGGAGAGAGTCCTCTTTAATGGCTCCAGCAGGTGAAATGGCCCAGCTGGTTACTATGATGAGTGGCCAGAACAGCTTATGTAGAGACATGCAACAAGATTACACATAAAAAAGAAAACAGTGGTACCATCTTATCTTTAACCCTATGTGCTTTTTAATTTTTAATTAATCCATACAAACAAGGTAAGGGAAGCAATTCTACCAATACGTACTTTTAAGATCTTTATCCTCAGCTTTTGTTTAAATAGATTTATAAAAATCAACACAATCTCCAAGATTCCTGTTCAGCAGTGAAGGAATTCTGATTACACACGATTTTGGGGTTTAAACTAATTCTGTAGGCACCTACCACATGACATGGCTTTCGACATTTCAGTTCCCCCTCAATAGAAAGGCATTATTACATTTCAATTGGAATTGACAAAATATTGACAGAAAAAACATTATAGCACAAGTTACCAAAGCTGATCCTTTAAGGCTTCAGCAGCAATGAAATGGTTTTTAATCACACTCTCAGAGTAGCTACACAATGCAGAAGCTCTAGAAAATTTCAAGCATCAGTGCAGCAAATAAAGTTTGCTCTTTCTAAGGCCTGTCTAAGCACATCGTTGCCAATCAGAACTTCTCTTCCACATTTATCTGCTGCCTACAGTGACACTTCTAAACCCATTTTGGCACAGATCTAATTTTCCAGAGTTCTCAATTAGGTACCTGACTTGATGTTGTTCGCAACTGTTGTTCTAAAGGAATATCACATGGCAAACTTCCACAGTGAAAGCTGACCGACAACTGAACATGCTGGGGAAAACTGACAGCTGACTACCTGCATTTATTTTGGTTTTACAGAGAAGGTGGCAAAGTATTGGAAAACTTTCTTTAGATATAAAGTTGGAAACTTCTAAGCAAATACAGCAGTAAGACACAGTCAAAGTCAAATTTTATCTGATAGACTATCTGGGCAGTTGAGCCACACAAAATGTAAGACAGACAGTCCAGAAACAAAAAAAGGGACAGATGAACTCAGATTCCCCTACATCAATGGTGGTGTCCCATTTAAATGAGATTTAATATCATCCCTTTATAAGAAATCATTTCCACATTATTTCTTTCTCACTCTGCACCCCAATACTCTAAACAAACAACAAAAAGCAAAAAGTACATTTTCAGGTTGCATCTCATGTAGCACCATTTTTAGTTTTATTAATTACTTCTATTTAGGCCTGGTGATAGAGTACGAACTGACCTTTTCATCTTCGCTATCACTGTAACAGTCATTTAAACACATTTAATCACTACTCTAGTTAACTCCGAGATGCTTAATAACAGAACACAGAGCAATGATCCACTTTGTTTCATTAGATCTGGCCTCCCCAGTTGCACACTTTGAGGTTAATCTGTCGCGAGCAGAATGATCCACTTCTTGTTTGATGAGAGGGGTATTCTTGTTCTGTTTGTCAGCCAGCAACATTATAGCAAGCGCTATTTAAAAAGCCACCAAAACCCCCTCCAAAATCCAATTTACTTACAGTTTTCATGGCATACAAAATACAGAAAACTTCGTGAATATCAAATACCAGTGTTTTAAACATCCATTAATTNATATTTAGTATATTTAGCTATATATTATAATTTATGTCCTGCTCTCATTTTCCAATGGTGGCAAGCAGTCAACCTAGAAATGCTAAGCAGGACTTTGACAGTACCTCCCAACAGTATAAAATACTATAAAGAAATACATTTAAATTACATTTAGGAGATTTATCAAGATATGCTCATGAGACACTACTGCATACAAAAATGTGCATACATTAATAAACTCTCTGGATGGATGACAGTAATAATGTGTGCCAATGCCAAATTCTTCTTACAGCATGAGGGACTACACTGAAGCTTGGAAAACTCACTTGCCTAGTTGGCATCAGAGAATTGTGAGTTTTTTGTTGTAAATTAGCAGGGCATGTAATTAACTTCCGCAAATTTAATAAAGAAGTAAGCAGTTGTGAGGATTATCACTTCACACTTCAAAGTGCAAGTGAATTCTCCGTGATCTTGCAGGCAGTGCAAAACTCTCTGCTACTACAGAGAGTAAATGTGAGTACAGTAAGCATTTTTTCCCCACCGAGGGAGATGTTTCTGGGAAGTAAGGAGTGTTTCTCAGCACCTTAATAATTCCCTTCAAAACTTCGAAGATTCAATAACTGATCAGGCTCACCGTAAACACTTCAAAACAGTTACTGTTTGTTAAAATGTTTCAATTGTCTAAAATTCTACCATTTTCACTGCTCTGCTCCTCAAACAAGCTGTAAGGAGTACCTATAATGTTACCTGTAGCTCTTTAGTTCCTCTTATTTTATACAAAAGTGCGACAGCATAGCATATCAATAATGAAGGTAGTAGTGGAATAATTAATATATTCAGACTTCTGTAAGGAATCTGGCTCAGTGATATAAGGTATTTAATTCAAAAAACACTGCATACACTAAACGGAGTCAATACCTCCTAATAACCAGTATGTTTCAGAATGTAACTGTAAACAGAAGATCCAATGAGTGTGTTTCTCATGGCGCTCCAAACAAATCATTTGCATTTCGCTAGTTATCATCTTTCATCAACAGACTAAAAAAAGACCACATTAATGATAGGGATTCTGAGAATAGTAAATTGCTAACAACATGAATCATTAATAGTGACCAGATCTCCTAGACTGATTTAGTGAAAGCAAATAATGTTTTTCAATACAATAAACTCAAGTTCATACACTTGTTGGGTGGGGGACAAGGGAGGGTATTTAGAAAGGTAGAGGACTTCCCCCTTGTGAGAGTGGCTGAGTAAACTTGAGGGTTGCAAGCAAACAAACTATCCTGTAATTAAAATACTAACACAAACTTTGAGTTTATAAATAGGCTAATGTCCACTGTGAAAAAGTCTAATATTATCTGTCTTAATACTCAACTTATCTCTTGAAAAACTGGAGAAAAATAAAAGGCTTTGAAAAAGTGCCTTTACATGAAGGTATGTGCTTAAATCTTTTGCTTTCATTCTTATTGCATTTCATACACATAATTAACCAAAAAAAAAAAAAAAAA